>JAGKQL010000065.1:5645144-5664619 GCA_018398635.1 Cyprinodon brontotheroides | reverse complement strand
AAAAAATGGCCATTTTAGTGTTTTATTTAGATTAAAAAAAATAAATCATAATAAAATAATCCTATTTATGATGTTTTAAAAATTAAGACCTACGAAAGACTGATTTAAGACATTTTAATACCAATTAAGGCCTTAGTTTTATTTTAAAGAACCCTGTCTTACCTCTAAATTTGGATGTGCTGGTTTTAAAAATTTAACGATTCTTAGAAATCCCCTAAAAATATTCTGTACCTTCGTTTTTTTTCGCCCACAATAACCCATTCCTTTTGCAAGACATTTTAGGAACTCAGAGAGACAGAGCAGCATCATTCAGCTGAAAATAATTTGATCCCAATAATCGAGCTGAAGCAGATTTAGCAGCTGACAAGCGGTAACTGAAAGCCAGAAGCCGACCTCTGAATCCTCACACTTACTTTAAAAGCATTTTCTGCCAGTATATCAAAAAGACTTGCGAGGTCGTGCTCATACATTAGCCTGACCTGCAGACCTCGCTGGCCCTAATCGCACTTTGGATGGGGAAATAGCTGATCATTTTATTGGCCATGAGGGCTGTAAATCTGACGTACAACACCTCACGCCTGAGGAAGTCCAGCGCTAAAGGCTGCTGGGCTGTAAATGCGTGTATGGATGAGAGACTTTGGGCTCTTTTTTTATGGTTTAAGGTTTCAATAGGTAGCAGAAACCCCACCACAGAGCATCGCCCCCAGGGAAGGAAAACACTAAAGTCATTTACCATAAGCTCTCATTTTAGAGCTGGACTTGCTGGCCCCTAGTAAATCTAATGCTCAGAGAACAAAGAGCATGCACTGAAGTGAGACCTGTTTTGTCAGTAAGCAGGTAGGAGATCCGTCCGAGCTGCTCCGGTATGGTGCTGGCCCTCACCACCGTCCCCGGGATCTTGGAGTCTTTCTTGATCATCCAGCTGAAGACCATCTTTCCCATGTCCAGGTTAACGCGCAAACTGCATAAAGCAGATAAATGATACTTAAGAGTCTCACACAACCACAGAATTATCCACTTCATTCATTCTGTACCTGATGGGCACGATGTGGGAGAACAAGAGCAAGAACCGGAAGATCTGGAGGTACCAACGGCCCGCAAAGTGCTGGAGAGCGACCATGACCAGCGACACCACCACCAGGGCCCCGAACAAGATCTTAGTCAAACAGTTCACCTCCAGGTCGAACAAACCCACCTGACCGGGCCGAAAGAAGCAAACTTCCTCACTTTAATACCTCAGGGAACAAAATATCAGCAAGTATAAAACTAAATTAAATGTTGGAAGGTATGGAGTGAATTGTGTTCCTCCATTGTTGCAAGAAAAGAACATGTTTTGCAAATGGCAACATTATTTTAAAGAATGCAACTCGCTAAACTCTAAAAAAAAAATAGTCAAACATAATTAAATCTAAAGAATAAATTTGGAATAGAAGAATCTAAAATAAACATCTAAAAATATTTTAAGAAAAAAGAAAAAAAAACTGCAAAACAAGGTTATAAAACATAATAAATTACTCTCAAAATCTTTCTTTGATTACATTATTTACACTGGGAAAAAAAATCAACACCTAAATAAGCAATTTTTTCTTGAAATAAGTGCATTTTGTCTTGAATTGAGAAGGTTAAAAGAGACATTTTGTCAACAGAAAGAGACAATTTACACTTAAAGCTAAGAAAACACAATTGCATTTAATCAATGCGTTTCAAGGGCACGTTTTATCTAATTATCTTATTTAAAGACTAAAAATACTCATTCCATTGGCAAACTATCTCATTTACCTACTCAAAGTAATGGCAAATACACTTAATTTAAGACATTTTTACTTATTTCGAAATCATTTTTCCAGTGTAGAATCCCATTTTGAAACGCTTTATATTCTACACTGGAAAAACAATCTAGAACTAAATAAAAATTCCTCATATTAAGTATATTTACACTTAATTTGAGTTTGTAAATGAGCTAGTTTGCCAATAGAATGATTATTTTTACTCTTAAAATAAGATAATTAGATAACATACACTTTAAATAAGACAATGCGGTTGTGTTTTCTTATTTTAGGTATATGTAAATTGTCTTCTTCCATTGACGAGATCTATTATCCTCTTGAACAAATGCACTTATTTTTAAGAAAAAATGACTTATCTAGATTTCAATTTTTCCAGTGTAATTTCAGCCCTTTTTAGACGTGTTCTTTGCTTTCGATAAAACTAGAAAATATTATCTCCATAAAGTCCAGGGAGTGTGAATCCTTTTTTCAAGGCACTGTATGCAAAGTTAATATTTCATAGCAGAAACATCAATCAGGGTTCCTACAGCATAAGGCAAAGTTGGAAGGCCCGTCCACACGAAGTCAAAGCGAACACCAAAAGCGCTAATATTTTTCCAGAGCGTTTGGCAATGCGTGTGTTAAGAAGGAGGCATTAAAATAAATGTGATAGATCCACGAATGCATGAAAGCGGCTGCAAAATGTATGCCAGGCCTGTAAGTGAGGTGTGGCTGCTAGAATTTAAATATGCAAAGCAAAACAAGCGCTGGCACGAAATATTAGGGCATGCGCACTAATATTTTATACATTTTGCCCTGCGGGTCAATTTTCGTGGTTCAGTCAAATTCAGGTGCTGAACTATGGCGTATCGTCGATATTGCTCTGTTCTTCCTGGAGATATTCCAGAAGAAGAAGATTCTGTTGTAAGCCGACAGCAGGGTGAGTAGCATTAGCAGCAACCATTCAACACAGTAAGTGCAGCCATTGTTGTTTGTGATACTGTGTGGCGCGCATGCGTGTTTAGAAGCTGACAGCTATGGCGCATGCGTGTAAGAAAAAAAATTTGGTTAGAGCTTAAAAATGGAAACGTGAAAACGGCGTTTCAAAATCTTCCCACTCTGAAGGCTTAATAAAAAAGATGGTTTACAGACCCCCGAAAGCCCGGCCATTATGGATGAGAGCTGGTTTGGTATGAAAAATTTGTGGTTTATTCAGGAGTCGGCCAAAAGATATTGACCCCGTGTGGGCCGGGGCCTAAAATGCAAGACTTTTTAAGACTTTTTAATGCCACTTGAAATAAAAATTTAAGACCAAATTCACAAGAAACACGACAACTTAACCTTAAGGTTTATTTTAACATAAACCACTGCATTGTTCCAAATTTTGAAAAGCTATAGGGACGGAACCAATATTGGCGGTAGTCAAGTATTTCTTTTTTAAATAAAATAAGTAAATAAAATGACAATAATTTTAACGTTTTATTTAGATTATAAAATAAATCAGTAATAAAAATAATCCTATTTATGATGTTTTAAAAATTAAGACTTCCAAAAAAGACTTGATTTAAGACATTTTAATACCAGTTAAGGCCTTGGTTTTATTTTGAAGAATTCAATGCCTTTTAAGACTTTTTAAGGACCCGCAGGAACCCTGATCAATAAAGGCTAAAGTTGTGCTTAGGTTGCAGCTCTCTACTGTACCTTGTGCCGTGGGTTGGAGGTGTTCATGACGCTCCGCAGCTCCTTGCCTGTGTAAATCACAACCCCCACCACCGTGCCTGGGGTGAGGGGAGAGAAAAAAGCCAAAAAGTGCCTCAGGGTAGCAGACTAAAGCACCAACATCAACCATAATATGTCAGATAGATGTTTCCCAGACACATAATCCTGACATGAATGGACTTTTCTAAAATGAAGAAAGTCAGATTTCCAATTGCATAATGGGTAACACATGTTAAAGCGGGTTAAGGTGGATTTACTCTCCTTCAGGAGAGAAAAAAAAACACGTCTTTTTTTTTAACGATTCTCCTCAAGTTTCACACAGCGATTCATAAATGAACAATGTTTTGCCTCTTCCAGTAATTTTTCACTAAATATTGGATGAGCAGTCCCAGAAGCAGCAATGACTGGGGTTAACTTGCTGAACTATTGCTGTTTTATTGCTGTAATACGAAGCAGACGTTTACCAGAAGCGACGACCGTGCTGGCCCACAGCGTGTTCTCGATGCTGAGGCTCTCGTTTACCGGGGGGTCTCCGTCCTCCTGCAGAGGTTTAGCAATAAAATGGTAAGACTTTTTTTTAAGAAAAAGAACAAACATTGAGCTTTTCTAAAATACATTACATGGATAATTTATAAACAAATAATACAAAAAAAGCATTTTTAAAAAGAAGAACACCAGAATTAAATCCTGTTTCCTGTGGGTGTTAAACTCAGAGAGAGAGAGACTGAACTGACTGCTGCAGCTCCCTTTTCTGTCTGTGTCATGTGACCAGGGAGCAGTTTGTTCCACTAGAAATTTATTCCACCCAAATAATCAACACATATATAAAAAACAAGAAGATGTTAGCACAAACTACCACATCAGCAGTTATATTTAAGTTAGATGTATCCAGGATTCAATTCTATTGCACTTTCCAGTTCACCACAGATCATCCAGTCAAATTGATACAAAGTTTTCTATCTAAGGAAAACCAGTTGATTACATAGACTACATTGACTGGGAAGGTGTACTTTACTGATGCATATGCTTGTAACGACATGTGAAGATGAAAACTCCCTTTTTAATAGAAGGAAACATCCAGCAGAACCAGAACCAGTGTGAGTGGTATAGTGAATTAAATACTGCACCAGTGAATAGAATATAGTGGATAAATGTTTCACAATAAATACATTTATGTTATAAAGGCCAAAGAGTCCAAAGTGTGTGCTCCAACATGGATAAAAATAGAGCAATGTGTGGAAACTGTAATTCTATCTGTTCTATCCAGTAAATATTGACATAATTATCGTTACATTTAGGTGAAGAACTGCTTTCAAATAGACGTTAGACAGAAAGTTTTTCCACCAGAAGGTGGCTAAGAACAGAGAGGAAGCGTTTACCCTGGTGAAAGTTCCAATGAAGTTATGAATAAATGCTGCTTCTCCATGTTTGGTTCCTTTTCTGGGTATACAGGGTAGGCTGGATCTTCATCTGGAGGAGGTCCTGTGGGCATAAAGAAGGTTTAAAAACTGAAGATAAAGTGATACTTTCATACTTTCATTTTTCTGTGATGCTGGTTTTCCTTCCGCTTGAGCCATAAGTGAATGCATCAGCCAGCCATGTGACTGCTACAGAAACCCCAGAACGGATTACATATAAAGCGTGGACGCACGTAATCCACACATTGCTAACACAGTCTGGGGACCCGGAAGTAAACTTCCTTCCCTTTTACACTGAATTTAGACTTAATTTAAGATCGCGGAAATTGAGCCAGTTGAATCTCAGGAGGCTGAAATTAGGCAGTTTGAATTTTGAATAGTTGAAATTTTTTATATGCAGATCTTTTTAAACTGAAAAATAAGTATTTAATGTAATAAGTATCCTTTTGAAATAGTAATGTGAAATTTAGCTTGAAGAGAAAAATAACAAATGAAATTTCCAACCGTGTAGAAATAATGACAATTAATTTTTTTTAGGTCAAAAATGTGTCTGAATATATTTTAACACTGAAACAGTAAGTACAAAACAACATTAAAAATTTTGTTTTAATTCAAAACCCAGCTTACACAGATTTAACTTCCATAGAATTTGGTTCCAATATTGTTGTAATAAAAGAAAACAACTTGTAAAGAGAAACTGGACAAAAAAAAAGTAATACAGAAATTAATCTTTGAAAATGCTTTAATCAGAAAACTGTTGTTTTCTTTGATTATGTTATTTCAAATTATTCATTTTTCAATAGATTTTCATATCATATCTATTTTTAAAGGTTTTTACTTTTACATTTTGTTCTTTTTTTTTCAAAATTTTTGTTTTAATTAGTATTTTTCAGATTGAGTTTTACGAATTGCATTCTTTGCTCCTAATTGCGTTGGACAGATCGTTTTCGCTCCTTTTTAACCAGTAACAATGTTGTTGCTAACGCCCCAGTTATGACCATTAATAGAAATCTGTCTCCTTTCCCCAGGAAAGCCTATCCCACGAGCTAAAAAAAATGTGATCTATAAAAATATCTTTTGATATAGAATACAAATGGATAAAACATTATCTTAAAAAAGAAATAAATAATTAAAAAATATTATAAAATTTGTAAAAAAAAGAAAAAAAAAAGAAAAAGCTAAATATTATGAAAAATCACTTGAAATGAAAAAAATATTTGAAAGAAATAGCAAAGTCTACACAAAACTTTTTTTCATTAAAACATTTTTCAAAGTTTTATTTCTGGAATCTCCGTTGACCAAATGTTCTTTCTTTGCAACAATAATGGAACAAAACTCACTCCATACATGTGCCTCATTTTCCTTTTTACACTGCCCATCTAGGGGATCATTTCATCACATTTGATTTACTTTTTAGACAAAAAGAAAATGTGCTTAAAATTAGGGATTTTAAAACTAAAACACATTATAATTAGGATTCCCTTAAATTTTTACAGAATATAAAATAATCTTGAGTGAGTCCCTGAAAGCCTTCCTGTAAGTAAAGGCCTGATGTGACTCAAGCCTTTAAGTTACGGCCTCCTTTGATGTGCCGACCACTCTAAACTCGCCTCAAATGACCACAACGACCATAATGAAAGACCTGCTGCTACTTTAGGAAAACAATCTCCGTGCACAAAGAATCCTGTGTCCATCGGTCAGAAAGGAGACGAGACTAAACAATGGCAGGTTATCAACATCCTTTCAGCGACTCACTGCGGCAGTGGGCAGCCTCTGGGTGCAGGCCACTGGGAGGCGCAGCTTCCAGTCCGTCTCTCCGTCCAGCTGGTCAGTTCGCAGGAAGCAGGACCCTGAAGGAGACGTAGCATATCACAAGCTCACCTCTAGAGGGCAGCAGAAACATTTAGCTAAAGAAAGGACCTCATTGGATCCTTCTTTACATGTGAATGCACCAAAAAAATAATAAAATACAAGTCCCATAGTGCTTCTAAATGTTTAGGATGCAAATAAAAAGTAGGCTGAAATTAAAAAATATGACTGTTTGAATGAACAAACATTGCAAACCCTCTCTCTCTCTCTCTCTCTCTAGCGTGCGTCACCCTGCCTCAAAACTCCCCAATCACGGTTTAGGTCCTTCCTAATTGACCTAATGGCCTCAACATAGAAGAAACACTAACCAAACACTATTTCCAGAAAAAAATATTTTCTTTTCCTGGAACAGGAAGACGCAGCAACAAACATTTGTTTTTTTGTTGTCCTTCAGCATGTCTGTCCAATCACTGAGAGCGTTTGTTGTTATCCATATTTGATTATTCAGATGAGCTACTGAGGCATCCTCGCCTGTCTCTTGTCTCTTTGCATTTGATGTTGCGAGTCCCTTAATTTTCCTTTCCATTATCTCCTTATTTGAAAGACAAACACTAAGCCGGGTAAGGTTGTGCACATCGCATCGTTTTGTCTAGATGGAACTTTACTGCCATACACATTTTGAGCAGTAAGTTACATGCAGGTCTTATAATAATTTCTATACGGAATTTTAAAAATGTAGTGATTTTATTTTGTATTTCAGTTTGGACATGGAAAAAAAAAATCATAATTCTTATTTTTCTCTGAATTTTTGACTTTAATCTATTAAGCCTAATTTTTGTTTTTTCCACAGCCCCTAATCTTCTTCTGTAGAGAATAGTCAGAAAAGTCAGAATTCTAAGATTAAAGTCAGAACCCTGACTTTAATCTCACACTTATGACTTTAATTTCAAAATCCTGAGAAAAACGTCAGAATTCTGAGATAAAAATGTCAGAACTCTGAGAAAAAAGTCTGGATTCTGAGGAAAAAAGTCAGAATTTTGACTAGAATCTTGTAAGATTAAAGGGTCACTCATTATTCTGAGTTTAAAGGGCCACTCAGAGTTCTGAGATAAAAATGTCAGAAGTCTGAGAAAAAAGTCTGGATTCCTAGATTAAAGTCAAAAGCCTGAGATTAAAGTCAAAATTCTCAGAAAAAAGGGGAGAAAAAAGTAAAAAAGTCAGAATTCTGAGAAAAAGTCTGGATTCCTAGATTAAAAGTCAGAATCCTGAGATTAAAGTCAGAATTCTGAGGAAAAAAGTCAAATTTTTGAGGAAAAAAAAGTCAGAATTTTGACTAGAATCTTGTGAGATTAAAGGGTCACTCATTATTCTGAGTTTAAAAGGGCCACTCAGGAATTCTGAGACTAATGTCAGAAGTCTGAGAAAAAAGTCTGGATTCCTAGATTAAAGTCAAAAAGCCTGGGATTAAAGTCAAAACTCTGAGAAAAAAAGGGGAGAAAAAGTAAAAAAAGTCAGAATTCTGAGTAGGAAAAAGTCTGGATTCCTAGATTAAAAGTCAGAATCCTGAGATTAAAGTCAGAATTCTGAGGAAAAAAGTCAGAATTCTGAGGAAAAAAGTCAGAATTTTGAGGAAAAAGTCAGAATTTTGAGGACTAGAATCTTGTGAGATTAAAAGTGTCACTCATTATTCTGAGTTTAAAGGGCCACTCCAGAATTCTTGGATAAAAACGCTGTAGAAGTCTGAGAAAAAAGTCTGGATTCCTAGATTAAAGTCAAAAGCCTGGGATTAAAGTCAAAACTCTGAGAAAAAAGGGGAGAAAAAAGTAAAAAAGTCAGAATTCTGAGGAAAAAGTCAGAATTTTGAGATTAAAGTCATAAGTGCGAGATTAAACTCAAAAATTTGGGATTAAAGTCAGAATTTTAAGATTAAAGTCATAAGTGCGAGATTAAAGTAAAAAATTTGGGATTAAAGTCAGAATTTTGAGATTAAAGTCAGAATTTGAGTTTTTTCTCATAGTAAACTGATAAAAAAAGAGGCCCTAATCCTCTTCCGTAGTTGGGGGGCGTTGTGAAAAGGAGCAGATGTTTACCATTTCTTTCAGAGGTCCTTAAAAAGATCATGTCAGCAGGAACACGTTGATTCTGCAAAGAAAAGAGAAAAACAACATTTTAATGTTACTCCATGACTGTTTGCTCTTCCTTCTCTCCACTTCTCTCTATAAACTGCACACAAATCAGACTTTGGGTTTAGCATGGCCACACCAGCAGCAGCCGTTGATTTACAAAAAAATAAGCCCTCCAGCAAATCACCCTGCAGTGGACTTCAGATGGCTCTTTACACTAAGCCTGACTTAATGCCCCCACAAATTCCCCAGTCGGTTCATCTGGACTGCTTTACTCAACCTAAACTGCTACTCATCCAACTAAAGGTTTAAATAAATCTCCAAAAATATAATATAAAAAAAATGTTTCTGCAAGTTTTATTGACTTCAGTTTGACATTTAAGTCCATTATGGTTTAAATCTAAAGTGTAACTCACCCAAAAATCAACATTTTTCCAGATAAACTGGTACTACCATTTTTCATATGAGATCCTTTAAGTTTGGAAGATTTCTCTTCAAATCATTTTAGCTCTGCCCTAAGTGGATGAATGGAGGATTCGCCCTATGGGTTTTCCTCCTTTTGTCTTTCATCACAGCATGGGAAAAATGATCTAGAAATAAGTTAAAATGTCCTAAATTAAGTGTATTTACCCTAAATTTGAGCAAGTCAATAAGATAGTTTATGAATGGAATTAGTATTTTTACTCTAAAAATAATAATGCAAATAATATGCACCATTGCATCATTCTGCTTCATTCTATCTCTATCGCTTCAACCTCTGTTATCTGTGCATTCCAATCTCTAACGAACTGCTCGTTTCTGCTTTTTTCTCATAGTAGCTTCATCTGGTCTGTTCCTGTTTGGCTGTGACTCTCCGCATCCTGGAGAGAAGCCATCAGCTGTGCTGCTGCCATCCCAGCACCGCTTTGTTTCTAGATGTTGGAGCTTGGCCTCCTGTTTTTCAGTGTAGTCCTGTTTCTTCTGACTGTGACTGGCTGGATGTGTTATCTTCATCCTCTCGACATGGTAGCTGGCTCGTGAGCTCGCCTGCCTGGCTGAGTGCCGGACCTGGACGCGGGCCGCTTTTTAGCTGTTGTATGTCCTGGGCTTCGTCTCTTTGAACCCAATGGTGCCTCAGCAGATGGCCGCCACACTGGAGCCTGGTTCTGCTGGAGGTTTCTTCCGTGTTCAAAGGAGTTTGCATTAAGCTATGTCCTAATTTTAGATAAAGGATGAATGCATGTGATTGGTTGATTTCAAGGGGCGTGGATTGTTGCCATGAAGGTTCGCAAGCTGCTCTGTTTGGTTTTTTGTCTGGCGCCTCTGAAGCATCTTGCTAATCGGTTATAAACTTAGTGTTAGTAGGTTCATTCAATGGAATTTCCCATTGGGACCAAGTAGCACTAAATTGGTGACTTAGAAACGAGGCGCTGTCAAGGAACGCTATGGACAGAGAGAAACATGCAAGAGAGGAGGAGAGTTTAGTGTCGGAGGTCGTGGATGATGAGTCTCCTCCGTCATCCATTTTTATTTAGAGGAGGAAAGCGGGGTACAGGGAAGATGTTGTGGAAAGGACGCCAGGGCTGCGGAAAGCTTGGTTTGGTGTAGAAGGCTTCCAGCCGTGCATGTTTGAGCCCTTGCCGCAAACGCTGCCAGTTCTGTTAGCTCTATGCCTCTGCCGAAGACACAGACGCCCATCCCCGTAAAGCACTGGGGACGCAACTCAATGGGAAAGGAAAGGATTCTGATTTCAACCGTTGCGTATATTAGCTGCGCGCCATACACATGAATCAAAGATGCTATGACTGAAAAAAATATGATTTTGACAGATGACAGTTAAAATATGATTGGCTGAATTTAGGTGTTCAGGGCTGACATATAAATAACTGGCCTGCAGAAGATAACGAAACAAAATCCATAGATTTTAAGAAAGCTTTTTATATAAATTTTTCTAGCTTACATCAAGGTCCATAAAGAGGCACATTTATATAGATGTTTACGTGAGAGTGATTTGGAATTTAAATATGACTTCCCAAATCGACTTTTAAGCTTCTAAAATAAGACACAAAAAACTGATTTAATTGATGTTTTCTACTTACAGAATATAAAATATCAATTAAAAATTTAGAAAAACACTCTTCTGATTATTTAAAGATTGCAATAACTGTTCCTTAAAGAAACAAATCTGTATTTTATTCTTTGAATGTTCAACTAAATCCTAAATGAAATACATAAAAAGATGAAAGTTAGATCAATCTTACTAAATTCAATTTGTGTTGAAACTCATTAGAACCTTTTTAAGGTCCACGTCTCCGGTGTAAGTATTACCGTTTGACAGGCTGAAGCTCACAATTGATCACAAGATGACTAAATCTTTACTAACTCCTTCCACTCCAGGCGCAGATGATTAACAGGCCGGCTCGTTATTGGCCCGCCACATAAATGGTGACTCGATGCTCCTGAAGGGTCCCCAACTACCCACAGATGTTCATCCAAACAATCTTTACACAAACCTTCTCCACGATTATAAGGTCGCCCACTTGGATGCCGCTGCTCTTTACCTTCACCGTACCTGAAACGGCAGAAGAGGTAAAAGGTTTGTTCAGGAAGCAGCAGTGATAAACTTTATCATTTAGCCATTAATGTCCTCTTGGTGAACCGATGTCCTGCATGCCACAGCAGCTCTCCATGCAGATTCTGAAAGAATGTTGAAGGGAGGGGGGCTGAGCCTTTTCCCTCTCATTCCACTTGGTATGAACAGGCAAAATTGTTTGGAGGAGATCACTGACCCCTGAACTGTGCTGTGACCTCTGGGCTTTGCATATGTAAGACATTAAAGCGCATTAATATTGTTATGCATTTTTGACTTGCAGAGCTTCACAGGAGAGCTATAAACATCTACTTTTTAGAGGGTTTATACAAACATGAGTAAATGTTTATTATATATATATATATATATATATATATATATATATATATATATATATATGTATATATTAGGGGGTGGAGCGGTTCTAAAACTCACACGTTTGGTTCGATTCACGGTTTTAAATGGTCACGGTTTTCGGTTCGGTTCGATTCGGTATATGTTGATTGTTACACCAAAATCCCATAAAAATTTATGAAATTAATGAAAAAATCCCCCAAAAAATAATGGATTGGCTTCTTCTTCTTCTGTTTACTACTGGTGGTTGGCTTTTGGTCGCAGTACGCACCTTCTGCTTTCCTGAGTGTGTAAATGCTTCTTGCATAGAAAAAGGAGCAGCCATATGATGAACCCAAACAAAACACACGCGTAAATTCAAACCCAGACAGTCGTAACTGAATCCGTTCAGACGGTTTTCATAAACCGCCCCTTTCCTAGTATATATATATATATATATATATATATATATATATATAGATTTTACACATATATACTATATTTTTACACATATATACGATAATCGCCGCCCCCCTATCGGTATCGGCCTTAAAACTGAATATCGGACATCGGCCACCCCACCGATTATTTAAACCCATATTTGATCAGCTTCTCAAAGTTTCTAAAGTCTAAAAAATAAAAAATACTACTTCTTCTACTTCCTCAAAAACGTCTTTTTTACAGACTTAAAAACTTCTAAAGTGACGAGGGAAAAAATATTGATACATTAAAATATCCCAATATCTTCATATGCTGATATATATTGCCATTTAAAAACACCATATCAATCTCTTTTACTAATGAAATATTGCTATATAGTCATCGTTATGCTACGAAATCCCCCAAAAATTCACACTCATAAATTTTGACATATTTTTATATGTTGATATATTGACGCGGTATCTATCTATTTTACTAACAAAATTCACAAGAATTTGCAAAATATCACGGAGGTTTGTAACAGAATGATGAAATTTACCAGATTTTGAAAGTAAATAGACGATCGATACCGCTATTTTAAAAAATCAATTTGATATCAGCATATGAAAATATATTTGGAGTATATTATTTTTCAAAAGTGTCAGAAATGGATAACAAAACTGCTATTTTCAATGACTACTTATTTTTGTCCAGAAGCTTAACACATATATCAGACAACGTTATCGGCTACATGAGTTTTTAAAAATATCGGCATATCGATATCGGCCAAAATCCAATATCGCATCCCTAATATATACATATATATTTTTTTACATATATATATATATATATATATATATATATATATATATATATATATATATATATATATATATATATATATATATATTTTACACATATATAATATATATATTTTTTCTTTATATATATATATATATTATTTTCTTTACATACATATACATATAGTATATATATTTTTTTTTTACACGCACATATATATATAAAAAAAAAACAACACAGCAAATTCCTTTCTCATCTTTACTGTCAACAGGCTGCAGCCATGTCCCGAATTCCTCATTTTGTTTTTTGTTGAAATTTTGCATTTTCCCATTCTCTAGCTTTTTTTTCCCGCCTCAGTGCTCCTTTTCCGAACATACGGCTTCATGATCAACTCGGATAATTTTAATGCCAATTAAGGCCTTAATTAAAAAAATTATAAAATTACTTTTAATGACCCGTGGAAACCCTGTTTTACCCCCATTTTAGGGAAGAGATATAAATAAAAAATTCTGTTTTTATTTCGTTTTGATATTTCCTTTAAACGTCCGTTTGTGCTTTTTCCCTCCAGTGTTAAATAAGCTCAATGCAAAACTACAGACACCATAAAGTTTCTATAAAACCACAAATTATGCAGAGGGGCTTGCCCTCATGCAGGCAGCCAGTCATTGTGTTTATGGCTAAAACAAGCTGCCACATCAAAGAGGCAAAGTGATGGAAACCACCAGAGGTCTCCTGCTTTTTATTGCTGCAACCACTTTATTCAAAGCCCTCTTATGTACACTTTTAAATCTCTGCTTTGAATTACCCACCATTTCCCCTCGCCCCAATAAGCTTTTAACAGCACCAACCTCCGACAGTTATTGAAGGCACCAATAAGGACCAAATATGAGAGCAGACTAACCAAAGCCGATTTTCTCACCTCTTGTGGAAAGCTTGCTGTAGACTTGAGAGTTGACTTCTTTGTCTCTAAGGTAGCACCTTATCTCCTCAATTGCCTCTCTCATGATGGTGATAAACAAAACAAGCCCCTGGAAACGAGAAGAATGCTACAATCAGAGGGATTCCTTCAGAAAAAAAATCAATGAAATGCAAAGATTGGAGCTGTTTTAAAGCTGAACACAAATAATGTAAAATGAAGTAGACCAACTGGAATGATTGATAGTTAGAGGAAGGGGACATACCAAAGGGACCCAGTAGGTGTAGAGGGCACCAAGGCGTAACTCCTCGACAAATTGAGAGCAGGCCAGCAGCAAAAAGTACAAGTTGAAGAAGTACTTAAACTGATTAAACAGCACCTGAGGATGCAGAGCGGAGAGGAGGACCGGAGTGAAACACTAAACATGACCAGGAGGGATTTTACATCAGGAGGGGCAAAGAATGATCTGGATAACTTGGACAAATATTTTCTATGTAGAATCAAGATGAGACATTCTCCTGATGTTCAAAGTGGGATCACACAAGGGTGTAACTTTGTAATAAAACTGTCAGGTGGTTGCAGACGGACCTACAGCGACTGTACTCACCCGAACGCTTTCAATAGGTTTTTGTATTTTCCAAAAATGACATGAAACTAGGGCTGCAACTCATATCCATTATTTTAAAAATCGATGAATCGGGCCGGTTTTCGATTTTCGATTCGATGAATCGGACAAAAATATTATATTAACCTCTTTCTTCCCTGAAATAATAAAACATTTTAGACATGAATGTAATACAAAACATGACAAGTATGTGTTGCTCATTAACTGTCCTGGTGCAATATGAAAAATAAATGTTTGTGTTAAAACTACGCAAACCTTACATGAGAAATGAAGCTGTACATCCACAGAATATAGGCTACTTTGTTTCTATAAAGCTAAAAGAGACAGGCATTTTTTTTCTATAAAACCCCTAAGGGGTCTGTAAACAATAGGCCCCCATTTCAACAAATGAGGTTTTTAGACTAGAAGAGTTCTGCCTTTAAGACAGGAAAGTATAGCAGTTAAAGTTGCTACTTGAGAAAAATACTGAACCATAGAGATAAAAATAGCCCTGTGATTCAAATTATAAATTGTATTTGGAATAAAAATGAGAGAACTAGGGGTGCTAAAAACACATCCTCCAAAGACAGATATTTACATGGAAATGTGGCAGATAATTAATTGACATATTACTGATCTTGCTGGATTTTATTCTGCTTTACTTCCATAAATTGCAGGATCTTCTTTACTTTATCCTTGCCAGAAGATTTAAACTTTAAAAGCCTTGCCCCTCATAATTTGCAAGTTAATTTCTATTTATAAAGGCTATTTTTTAATTATTGTGATCAATTTTGCGCGGGCATGTTGACCCACAGGCGATGCCGCCGAGCATTTGCAGTTTGACGCTGAGGGTAAACATCCTGCTTCTCTGACTGCAGCGCAACCAGAGGACTCCCAAGCGGAGAACGCAAGCCGGGATGTGGAGTAGTCAGTACGGCAGCAGCCGCCGCTGCAGGACAAGAGAAGGATACGATACATTTCACGTAAAAGAGTCTCCAAAAGCTGCCAGTGACACCGTAAAAAGTCGCCAGGTTTGTCGCTAGTCGCTTTTAAAAAAAAAATAGTTCTTGATTCCCGAAAAGCTCTGCCAAATATAGCCACAAAGCTGCTGAGTTAAACAACACTGCAAAATTGTACGCCGGCTTTAGTCAGATATTTTTTTTTTCTTCCCCGCTTTCAGTCAGCAGTGGCAGTGATGACGGCGACGGCGACTGACGACACCGCGCTGGTCACACAACTAATCGATGATGGAAATTCGCTGCCAACGCTTGTGTTAACAAATACTTTTACCTATTTTATCGATTCGAAGCTGCGGCTCACATCAAACATATATATTTATTGAAGGCTTTCCTATTTTTGAGAACCTAAAAGATCCATATTTTTATTTATAGATAGTTAGAGATGCCTTTTATTTACTGTATTACATATATAGGCCCCAAAAACATTAATGTATAAATAAATAACGGATAACAGCCCATTCCAATTTCAAAATCGATAAATCATGCATCCCTAGAAGTACAATTTCGATTCCATCCATCCAGAAAAATACGGATATGTTGCATTTTAAATAAAGCATAGCATTTTTTTTCTTGTAAACTTTGTGGTAAACTTGAATATCCCAGTAAATCCGTTTCCCCTTTACATCTGCAGCTCTCCCTGCTTCTCTCTGTGCTCTGTTTATAAAGATTTATGAACCTCTTTACACACAGAGTGTATAAAGAGGTTCATAACCTCTTATTTTTCTGCGTTTTGTATAAACTCTGTGTATACAAAACGCAGTTTCCTTTTGTACAACTTTCAGGCACTAAATGAGCTGCAGCTTATGGGCGCCGCCATTTTTGTTTGCGTAAATAGTGCTTTGAGAGCTGTAGTATCGTGGGGCGCCGATAGGAGACGGGGAACCGTGCTAGGGTGATGCGTTTATGGTCGTAAGAACCAAGCTCAGCTCGGTTAACTGATCCAAGCTCAGTCCAAACTCGGTTGCAGAGGGGTAGGGTAAGTGGAGCATTTGTTCTTCATTCTAAGAATTAACAATTGATATTTTTACATCAAAGACATTTTTTCACTAAAGATATTTCAATTTTGACTGTTTCATAATTGAGATTTTTTCTTTTAGGTCTTTCAGTTTTACGTGCGTGCTAACCACTGCACAGCCTGTACGCCCCTTAAATTGTTTTTATGCGATCTGCATTAAGACTGGGAGGAAATGCGATTCTGACAATAAAGATTGATACAATATAAAAAAGCCGGCTGCCTTATTTTGGTCTATGTAAAACAGGAATGTATAAATGTATCCCAGGTACATTTTTTTTTTACTGTTTTTGATACATTTTTTCAGACTAAAAAACAAATCTAAAAATATATTTCTAAAATTTGTTCTGCTAATATATACAGTAACATTCAGTAAATTTGAATTACCGTATTTTCTGGACTATAGAGCCGCTAGTCCATCCTAACCATAAGTCGCGCTCCACTTTAATTTTTTGAAAAAAATGGAAGTCGCGACCAGGCTATAAGCTGCTGATATCGACTGAACTCTCTCCCACCAATCCTGTATACATTATACATTAAGCAGCCCCTGAAAAGCAAGAGGAAGAAAGAAGAATGCTCGCCTCCCGCCAGGGGATTCTGGGCTTCAAGGAAAGGAGCTTCTAATGAAAGATGGGGCTTTATTGGCTCTTTATTTTAGCTGTGCAGGAATAGAGCTCAGTCTCTTCATTGGTTCCGCAGCTTTAATGCTGCAAATAAATGTCAAAATGTGTGAATTCGGGACATTTATTCTCCGTCTAATTGCTGCTAGCACATTTTTGTGCGTAACTAAAATTGTTCTTGTTTAAGCTTGTTCTTTCATTTCCAGATTTGACTTTCCCCTCTGGCTGTTAGCAGGGTTTATACATGAATGAGTAACTCTTATTTAATGCTTTTAAATGCTCTTTTAATGCTCTTACAAATAATCTAAATGCCATCAACAAGTACCCATGACTTAAAATATAAGTCATGGGTACTTGTTGATATACACACACGGCAAAATCCTTTGTCATCTTCACCATGGACGGAGAACGGCCCGGAGTGCGGGATTCCTGGGTTTTACGCCAGTTTTGGTTTCAGAATTTTACCTTTGGTTTCATACCGCCTTTTCTCCACGCCTACCTCAACCAACTTTTCGACGCGTTTTATCCCACAGATTTCATCAAATTTATATTAATTTGCCAATGCCAATTAGGGCGCTAATTTAAAATGGCAATTTTGGCTGACGCGGCCAGCGGGAAACCTGGTAGAAAAAATCCACAGAAAAGCCACACCTTCTTAAAAGGCATGGTTCAAAGCATGGGAAAAAGTAGTGGCTTATAGTCTGGGAGAAAATACGGTTGGGATTATTTTTCTGATCAAAAGGAATAGTTTTGAGAAAACATTTGTGCATTTAAAGAGCCACTCCTTTTAATTGGTCGATGTTACATCTGAACCTGAAGTGTATGGAGTGAATTTTGTTCCATTATTATTTCGAGCAAAGAACACATTTTAAAAATGAAACTTTGAAGAAAAAAATATTTTGTTGATAAAAATTTGAAAAATTAAATCCAGAAATTAAACTTTAAAAAAGGAAACAATAAAAAGGTTTTGCAAGTAACTTTGTGTTTTACACTTTTTCCTCCCAATTTTTTTATTTTTCCTTTCTATTTTCTATTTATATTTTCTATTTTTCAGTTTGAGTTTTAGGAATTACATTCTTTTCAAATTGCATTGCATAGACCCCATCTTTTCTAATGTAAATATAAACTTGAATATAAAAAAAACAAATATAACAAAAAAAAAACTATTTTGATAAAACAGCAAAATTACTCTGAAAACCTTTTCTTTATTTTAAATTTAAAGTTTCATTTCTGGATTGCATTTTTCCCAAATTTCCTTTTACAAAACAAACTCTTGATAGAAATAATGAAACAAAATTAACTCCATATATATTCTATCAGCTTTAACAGAACGATCCTTAAAAATATTTGAAAACATAGGCTTTAAAATATCAATCTATTTTATTTTTTAGATTTTATTTAATAAATGAACCTATCAGAAATATTTTGATTTAGTGATATGACTGCAGAAACAACAAAAGATACGAATAAAAAAGTTAAATTAGCAGCAATATGACTAAATCTAAATATGTAATTTTATAGATTTTCATTTAAAAAATTGTAACTATTCAGTCTTCAATAAACAGGCAGCTTTGTTTTGCCCTCGCTTTAACACACAAATACTTCAGCCTTTTGCTCCGTTTCATTACCACCTCAGTGCAACATTACAACCAGGCGCTCAGGCGGAGACGGCAGTGCAGCGAGCAATCTGCAGAAGCGCAGAGCTCGCCATATTTTCTGGAGGAAACAACATCTTGACATGAAACAGCGCGGATTAAAACCTTCCTGATTTGCAATGCAAAAAACTCCTTGCTCTTGTCTTTTGCTTCCCAAACAAATCTGAGCTACTTTCAATTTTAGACGGCCTAAACAAACATAAAAAAAAAATCTTAAGACAACTGGATGCCCAGAAAGCAAATGAGAAAATGCAAATCAGGAATGGAAAATACCATAATCCAAAACACGGCTCCAGGACTTAGACATAGGAGTCCAAGTCCACATGCCCAAATATGGCTAATGCAAACTATTAGGACTCTATCAACACCAGGTGTTTGCTGAAGGAGGTTTTATACAGCTCCCCTCCAAGAAAACCAGACATAACTACTGTGGTTCATTCAGTTCATTAATTCATAAAAAAAAAAAAAAAAAAAAAAATAGAAAATGATAAGAAATTAAACGTTTAGCTCTACCTTTATGATTACTCGTTTTCTTTTAATCTAGACTGTAATTAGGGTTTTATTATAAAGCTTAGCCCCTTCTGGGGAATTTATTAGGTCAAACATGTAGTCTTTGTAGCTCTTGTTAAATATTTATTGGTCCTAAACAGTTTTAACAGTTATCTCAAGCTATTTAACAATCGCAAAATAC
>JAGKQL010000065.1:5632590-5644644 GCA_018398635.1 Cyprinodon brontotheroides | reverse complement strand
ATAGATAGATAGATAGATAGATAGATAGATAGATAGATAGATAGATAAACCTGGGATCATAGGAAGTGATTTTGTTTTAATTTAAAATAAAACAACAAAACTTGTTTCTTGCTTCCCTTTTCAACTTATTGTTTGTTTTCACTTCCCAAACCAGAACCATGATTCTAACAATATAATTCCTAAATCTGTTTTTGCAGTTTGCCAATTATCTGTTTTTTTTTGTTTTTTTTTGTATAATGATTAATGGTTTTCACCTTTAAATTATGTGTCTTATGATCTTACCATCATCTTTAAAGGTATTTACATTCTTCATAAGTTTTATACATTTCTATAAACCCCCTGTCCTGCTGCTGCACGTTTTCCACCACATCTCCTGCTACGTATTACATCTTTAGAGCTTGTTTGTTCTTCCAATCAACCAATTTTTACAATGTTAAACCTCTCCAGGCAGATGTTGCAGATGATTTGCAACAGCTAAATGCTACTTAGCTAATTACTCCACATCCATATTTTAAGAGCTTTTTGTTACCTGTGAAGTACAACAGAAGCGACTTAGTTGTACATTTGCAACAAACAGTTTCTCTCCAGCTCATCAGATAGCACTGCTGACTCACTTTCAACATGGCTGAGTCCTTGGTGTCACTGAAACAGATTTTCTAAGCACCAATTTCATGTATCACTACCAATTTCCATTATTTTTTAAATCAATACTACATAAGATGAATCATGAATGTGTATAGATATGACACATGCCAGTTAGTAGATTTTATCTCCTCTGGGTTTTTAACTAGAGGCAATGATTTCAATGTTGCGGATTAGCAAACATGCCCAAACAGGTACCAATGGATACTACATGCTTTGTCTATATTTTGAGCAACAACAGTTTAACAGAAACAGCCTTCTCAAGAGGCTTTGAGATGTCGGTGGAGAAAAGTTTGAGAAAAAAGCTTGATAATTTTGGTGATAATTTTTTTTTTCCGTAACTAGCAGGGTTTATATTAATTTTTCTGTTTGTGACATTCAAATAAGGTTAACGTTCATATCAGATTCAGTCTTCAGTGTTAATTTACCATTGCAGGCCACTGTTGCAAATCTGCAACATCCCAGAATTCATTGCATTTGAAGGTCTCTCTCAAAAAAAGGCTGAATTGTATATTACTACCCCATATGATTATTTTCTTCAAATATCAGATTTTTTTTAGCCTGAGAGGATTAAAGCTAGCCAACAAAGTGAGTCTGATTATGTTTCTGATCTTTTACTAAAGTAAAGTTCGAGTAAAGCATCACTTCTCCTGCTTAAGTCATTTAAAGTTCAGGCTCCTCTACATGTGAGTTAACAAAATATGCTGGTGAAGATTCTCAGTCATCCAGGTCATAGTCATTCCAAAAAATAGAAAATGAAAAACAATCCACTGGACTTTGTTTCCAAGTTTGAAGACGTTTCCCTTCCCATCAGGAAGCTTTTGCAATTTGCATGTTTTCAAAACAAAAACAAGTTTTTTTGGGGCTACTGTATAAAACCTCAAACTCAACGCTCTTCCTGACATTTGAATTGAAAAAGCTTCCTTTTTGGAATGGTGCTAACTAAATACTTTTTGGTACTCACACTGCAAAAAATGTTAATCTGATAAGTAATTTTTCCTTAAATTAAGTGATTTTTTCTTAAATTGAAAGGTGTGTGTTTCGTGACACTTTGCCACATAAAAAGCTGTAAAAATTACCTTTAAGTTCTTATTTCAAGTGTCGAATATTCTAATTATCTTATTTCCCTTAAGGGTAAAACGCTCATTCCATTAGCAGATCATTTTATTTTCCGGCTTAAATTAAAGGTGAATACACTTATTTTAAGACATTTTTACTCATTTGTAGAATGTTTTTGCAGTGCATTGCTTTAATCCTATTTTCCATCTGCTGACTCTCTCCTGTTTATTTGGAGGTCCAGTAAAAAAACGCAGCTTCTACGGCCTTAATCAATCCTAAAATCCTTTAACTATTGACTTTTGAAGTTTTTTAACTTTAATAATGTAATTTGAAGTGTTCCACCCAACTAAATTGTATTTTTTAAAATACTGTATGCATCTACATTCTCATTCTTTGCAATAGCAGAATTTGCATTAAACATATAAAAAAAATAAAGGAGATTCCAAAAAAAAAAAAAGTTATTAATTCACTGCTTCCCATCCAACAAGCATTTTCAATTCAAAATGTGAGGAAAAGCGTTGGGTTCCAGGTTTTATTCAGTTTTCAAACAGTTTTGCATGTCTTCAAAACAAAAACAAGCTTTTGATGGGCTACTCTATAACTTTCAACACTATTCCTGACATTTTCAATTGAAAAAAGCTTCCTGGATTCAAAGCAAAATGTCTTCAAAATTAGAAACAAAGTCCAGTGGGTTGTTTTTAACTAGATGACAGGAGAATCTTCACCAGCAAAATTAAAAGAGCTACGATCATACTTTTACTCTTAAGTCATTAAATGAATGGCTACTTTTTAGTTTTATGCTAAAATATGAGTAGTGCTACTATTACGATGTTTGTATAAATGTTAAAATGTATAAAGATCATAGATATATTCTCTAGGTGAAGTTTGAAGCATTGAAGTGGATTAACGAACGTTTCAAAAGGTAAAGAATGAACATTCAGCAGCCGTGGGGCATCTTTCAGTCCTGCGGACAAAAGGTGGTTGGCTGCATCATTAAACGCTGAAGCATCAATTATAAATTCACAAAGCAACAGGTGCAAACATTTGATGTAAATGGTGCGATTCCACACTTTTGTTGCAAAAATGCATCATTTGAATAATGAGCAATGCCAACAATAATTAGATTTGCATGCCGCAACTTTGGCCTCAGTGTTGTGACATTTGCAGAGGCGAGCTGGTCTTTGTTATCCTGATTTAGGAAGCCACCAGTATGGAAATAAGCGTTGGCTCTCATAACTCCATCCTGTGTACTGTTTCAACTGTGCACGACCGATTCATTCAGGTTGGGTACATCCTGAATGAATCGGTTTGGGGTTTTTCTTCTAAATCTTTGCAGTTTATAGTTCATGTCAGAAACAAAAGATTCTTTAAAAAAAAAAAAAGTAGCAACCCCTGAGCAAATATGACAAAACCCTAAAAGGGAATCTAAAAGGGGAAACTTCATTTTTTTTAAAAATTGCTCAAGTTGATTATCTCTCAGTGCAGCAAAACCAGTTTATATGAGATATAAGAGTTTTGAATAAGATTCTAACGTTAAGATACTTGAAAAATAAAGTCTAAAATGAGAAACAGTTTCTTACATTTCTAAATCAAGTCTTATTTTCTCTTAATAATTGGTAAAATGATTTAGGGTCTGTGGAGATTACATAATTTCTCATGTCTTACTTGGTTCCTTTAAGGTCAATTATGCAAATGATTGCAACATTTAAAACTGCAGAGGAAGTAGCTAATGTACAGCTGACATAAAATGGACTACATGCAAATAGGTGTTTCGTTGAGAATGCAAAACGCTGCTGGATTAATGGTGGTGGGAAATGAGAATTAGGAGAAAGGATTTCACTAGAGTCCTTGGAAGGTGAATTGATGTAAATTAGGGATAAATGTGAACGTCAGCTGTGATTGTAGGAGAGATTAATGGCAAATCTGTTGTGTAAATAACCCCACCCATAAGGTTGGTCAAAGAAAACAAAAGAAAAAAAATATTCAAAAAAATTCACCCTGATTTTATTCTTCAAAAATCAGAACACATTAAACTCAAAAGGAACATTAGGGGGGAAAAAAACAACATACATTTACACTGTAAACAGGATCAAATTGGCTCCATGTTACTTGAACCGTGAAGGCAATTTGAAAACAAGTTAGACATGGGTTTACTTTAGGGAAGGCACAACTTGGCAAATGCATATCGATTAAAGGAATGAACAGCAGGAGCCTACAGAGAACTCGGACCAGGCTGAGTTGTGTAAAGTGTCCAGTGATACATTCATTACCATTCAACTCAGCAGGTTGAGAATGAAGATTTCCATAGCATACAAAAAAAATGGGAGATATACAGAACATTGCATTGAGTGTGAGGGGCGTCGAGGAGTAACAAATATCGAAATGAGGTAGAAACTTCCCCCTAAACTCAAGCATTTTATATAAATAAATAAACTCTGCTACAAACTGATAAGACTACCAAGAAGAAGAAAAACAAATGGAAAATCTTTACTGAATAATTATGGCAGGAAAGAAATGACAGCTTGTCACCTTTTCATTCAGTTACGGTAAAAGCAGTGAAATGTAAAAGCATTTAGAACCTGAAATAAAGTGCAGGCATGACGACACCAGCCAACTAAATGTGCCACTAAGTTTCAAAGCTGAGTATAAGGATGAGGAATTGGTTGGAGTCAACTATAAACTAAAAGTTTGGAAAATATGAAATGTACGCCACCCTACAGGGGAAACCTTTTTTTTTTTCTTTCAGTCTAATAGAGTCATTGTAACAATCCAACAGTGCCATAAAAAATGCAGATTTAATTCTAATCAGGCACTTTAACAGGTATGTGTAATCAAAAACTGTAGTTTGGCACCAATACAATAAAATGCATTCATAATCTACGATCTAAAACTGCAGAACTTTGATTTTATATTGAAGTCCATCCAATCAAAAGCTCCTAAATGAGAAAAGTTTATGTAAATTACTAGGAAGAAGAAAAAAATTACGTACAATGTCATAAAACCTACGGCACACAGCAAAAAAAGGGGGAGAGGAATCTTAAATGACACATGCAGTTAGCCATAGCATTACATCTGAACACTGAGACCACGTCCTGCCTGGTCTGACTGGGTTCCTTAAAATGCATGCCCTTTAACTTATCCTACAAAAACACAATCCTTCAAGGGATTCTTAAGGAGACGGCCAAAGTTAAAGCAGTTTCAAGTAAGTTATACATTCAAACTTCCGGATAGACAGCATTACAAATAAAGGTCACATGAGAAAATACCCGCATATGTGTTTGTATAAAAAAAAGAAAAGAAAAAAATCCTACAGTAGTAATAAATCAAGTTTAAACACTCAATCATTCAGATAAGGAGGGGATAGAGGCTCTGAATGCAACAAGCAAAAACTACCAAGCGGACTTCTGCAAGACTTGTTGAACGTTGATTGTACCTCATTAGAAAGAAATGACGCGTTCACAATGAGGATGGATTACCTGCCGATTAAAAGATTAATTAACTGCAATTTTTCCCTCCTCCATGAAATGTGGAAACTGTGACTTTGGCACACTTTCTGAACCGTTCTTTTCTATTTCAGCCATGGTGGCGGGTAAGCCAGAGTGGGACCCGTCCATCTTTAAGAGGCCCCCGGTGGATCCGATCAGCGGCCCGCCGGCAGGGCTCCCGGGCAGCGGGATGCCGCCCCCCTGAATGACGGAAATTTCATTGGTCTTCATGGTCAAGCCTCCAGTGAAGGCAGCAGCAGAATACTGGTTCCAGAGGGAAGGGTCGAAACTCATCTGTGGAGCACCCAGATCTTTGGGCACTTGAATCATATCTGGGATAATCTTGGGCTCTGAGCCCATTGCCATTATGGCCATGGGATTGTCCAGGGAAAGGCGTTGACCGCGGCGTGATGAGTTGTTCCACATATGGGTGCCGATATGAACCTTAAAACGACAAAAAAAAAGATCCAATCACAACCTGATTGCACTGCCGAACATCAGGACAACATTTATAAATGACCACAGCAATTGCCCCAAAACAGTGGGAAGATGTACCTTTAGGTTTCCTTTTGTAGTGAAAGCCCTGCCACAGATGTTGCAGGCAAAAGGCTTCTCCCCTGTATGCGTCCTCTCATGGATCTGCAGAGCACTGGCCGATGAGAAGTTCTTGCCGCAGACGTTACATATATGCTGTTTGGTGGATCGTCGAGGTGCACTGGAGATGGGGGAGGGTATGGCTGTTCCCTGAGGCATTTGGGAGCTGAATAATCCATGCGGACCCAAAGGATTCTCGGTGGGAATCTTCATTTCCAGGCTGCCCAAACTTGGAGGCATCTTCATGAAAGGTAAGCTGCCAGGAGCTTTGAACACAAGAGGTAAGAAACACTTTAAAATCAATGCACTTTTACACTACGGCTACAAATATGGATATACAAAGGAGATAACTCACCATAGTCACCATTTGTAAATGGGACACCAGGTTCTTCTTTAATAGCTTTGGTGATAAAACTGCTTGAAGCCGTGAGGTCAAGGGCTCCACTTGAGTCACTTCCATCTTGGGCTCCATCAGACTCTTGTTTTGACAGGTTGCTGGTAAATACGTCACCTGCAGACTCAGGAGACTTGCTGCTGCTGTTGTTCACAGGGGAAGAGGAGTGAAAAGACATGGCCGAGTCAGAAATGGCAGGGCTGCGGCCATTCTGGTACTCCTGCTCTCTCTGAACTGGTGGCGAGCTTTTAGGCGTTCCTTCGTTTTCTGAAGTGGTGCTACTCTGTCGTTTCAGGGCAAGAGCAGATGTGAGGTTCTTTAGGACATCTAGGCTGGAAAACTGTACAGGCACAGCGATGGTTTGAGACTGCTCTTCAGGGGCAGATGGGAGGGGGTTCAAGGAATCGTTTGGCTTCTGGGAGTTGGAATCTGGTTCTTGACCTTCCATGGTTCCTTCAACACCACTGTGGTCCATTGATTTCTCCTCTGGTAAGGATGCTTCCATCGTCTCTGCCGCTTCGTACTGGTTTTCTGGCATTGGGGTGTTGGGGATCTGCCCTCCCATGTGCATACGAATGTGCTGCTGCAAAACTACGGCATTTGTAAACTTCTTCTGGCAGATGGGGCATGAGTGTTGCATTTTCAGTGGAGTGCTGGCTCTATGCACTCCGTAGTGAGCCTTGAGGTTGCCCTTTGTTGAGAATGCACGGCCACAGATCTTGCATTTGTATGGCCTTTCACCCGTGTGGGTGCGGTAATGCATTTTGAGAGAGCTCTGGCAACTGAGCACCCTGTGGCAAATCACACACTCATTGGGATCATTGGTCCTCTTTTCCAGGCCATCCACCATTTGCTGAAGTTTTGCTGTTCCAGAGCTTGGTTCTCCAGTAAGGGCAGTGCCATTCATGTGATGGAACGCACCAAGTAGTTCTTTAGCCTCTTTGTGATTTGGGTCCAGTCCCGGGTCTCTTCCAAACACTGCAGACATGGAAGGGGAACCATCACTGGCTGATGGGGAGGGCTTTTGAGAGAACGGGTCACTCCCAAAGCCATCAAACTTTGGTTTAAATCCTGGTATGGACTGTTGGTTGAATCCTGCAGCTGGATGACTTAAGACAGGCTTCATTTCAATTAAATTGGACTCATCAATGGGCACAGACATACCGAAGGGAATGCCACTGCTGGTGGGGATATTGTCAAGATGCTCAGGCACAGGATGGGGATTCATACGGATGTTAGGATATTTATCTTTATGTCTCTGGAAATGCACTTTAAGGTTTCCTTTGGTTGTGAAGCGGTTTCCACAGATGTTACACTTAAAAGGCCTCTCTCCAGTGTGAGAACGCAGGTGGATCTGGAGGGCGCTGTCGTTGCCGAAGGTCTTTCCACAATATTTACACTTATGCTTGCACATGGATTCCCCATTTTTTGATTCTGGTGGGATGGTCAGCATCTTTGCTTTCAGCTTTTTTGAGGAGTCAATCCCTGGCTGGATACCATTAAAGGTGCTGGGGAAACCAATAACACCTGGTGACTGGGGTAGTAGTACAGGTAAACGACTTGCCAGATCTGGAACCGACTTCAAAATGTCTGTTTGAGAAGCTATTGGTCCCAATCCTGAACTCAGAGAGTTAGGGATTCCAGTGGGAAGAGGTAGTTTACCTTGCTTAACCGACTCCATGGAAACACTCTGATTGCCAGTCCTTTTACCTATCAGAGCTGCCGCTGCAGACAGCTGTTGAGACAAATGTGCACCAAGAGCTTTGAGGGGATCCATTGCCGTACCTACGGATGACTGCAGACCCTGTGGGGTCATCATGGCAACCTGGATTCTGATCTGTTCTGTTAGCTGAATTTGCTGTAGCTGCTGTTGCTGAAGGCACACTAGTTGTTCCAAGATGATGGGGATAGCTTGAAGAACATCTTGTGGAGAGGCCTGAGGTGCATTTGAAGAACTCTGGGAGACGGCCACTTTAGTGTCAGGCAAAGTATGAAGGGTGACATTTGTATCTTGCATTTTGGGAGAAGAGTGGAACGCTCTCTCTGGACTTGTAGACATCCCTGTTTGATCCCGTTGTCCTGGATCCCCAGTGTTCACGCTCGACTGTTCATCCACCCGTTCCAGTTTGTCTGTGATGGAATGATTGCTGGACTGGCCATCGTCGTGGTCGCTGTTCAGGCCTTCCGGAGATCCTTGCGAATATTCCTCAGGCACCTCATTGTAATCTCCCTCTTTCATGATGACCACCTGCTGGCTTTTAGTGCAACTTTTTTCATGCTCAAGAAACTCTGCTTCATCAAAGTATTCAGCACAACACTTCTTACAGACTCTGGTTTCATCCATCTTTAACTTCTTTACATCATTTCCCTCTTCTTCCTCTTGGTCTTCTCGAGGAATTCCTTAAAGAAGAAAAATAAGATTCATAAGAATGTGATGCTTTTCAAAAGCAAGAAATATTATCACCATCATGAGAATCAATGAAACAGGTTTGGGGTTAAAATGTTATCTCTCCCCTCTAAAGCATCACAGCAGTTAAAACTAATTTGCCTGATATCATCTGTACCAGCAGAGGGCAACCCTCCACCTTTGTTAAAACAAAGCTTAAAACACAAAAGAGGGGGGCAGTAGATTGTGTTGTCATTTATATTTACCCCTTCATGCCCCCTTTTTAAATTAAACTCAGTGCTAAAAATAAGAAAACAAAGTTAGTGTTCCTTTCTGATCCCAACTAACAGACAGTGAACATCTCCTCTCTAAAAAATAAGAATTTTCCGACAACTCCAACAACATTACCAGCATCCTTAAACCCAAAGAGAGACTTGATCCTTTTTGTGCATTTTAATGCGTTTGTTGACCAAGAGGCCATTTCACAACTGGGTGGATCGTTAAATGCAAATGTCCCAAAAGAAAGGAGAAAGACCACCTGTCTGCATTTGAGCAGGGAAACATTTGGCCTCGTTAATTGCTCACCAGGAGGCACTGAAGCGTTGTCAAGACAAAAAAACAAAACTAAAGTGTTTTCTATTCGGTTCTAAGAAGGAGCAGTGGTCTAAATGCATACAGTTAAACCGCTTTAAGTGCAAAATAAATTTTAAAAACACAACCATGAAAGCAAACGCGCGCGCTCTGATCTCCGAATATTTCCTGCGTTTTTTTAGAACACTTACGGGAATATACAAAAAAAAACGAAGAGCAGCGGTTCAGCGGTTAAAAGCGCATGACCTGTATCTGATCACCTTTACAGGGACCTGACACGAGGTCAGGATCCACATGAATGAGATCAGCTCACAAATCTTCCTGTAAGGCAGCAGCAGGACTTCCTAAACACACCACAGTTTGTGCTTCATACTTCACTGTTTCCTTACTTATATATATATATATATAAAAAACATAATACATACGAATGAAATAGAAATTGCATATGGTAACACCCAAAAAAAAAAAAATGCACCCCCACCCAGTCTCCACAAAAAGGCCACTGCGCCTCCATCCCCCACCTCTCCGCATATGTACTAAAGGAAACAGTCATGCATTAAACTGGGAGGGGGGGGGGGATTTATAGCCTGTAGGTCAGCTTACCTCAGAGTCACATTTCATAAAGTTTTTAGATACCTTTGTTCAGGATATTTGGAATTTAACACGTTTCAAAACAATGATTAAAAAACTTCACACGGATTAAACAATAAAAGATGAATTAACTTTTAAACATAAGGGATGAAAGCTAACTAAAAAGGGAAAAAATAAAAGTTTAAGATAAACCAAAAATAAAATTAAAGAATTATTTACAGGTTAACATAATGAGGAAAAGGAAAAATCAACGGGAAACGAAGGGATTAATAATCTCGCTGAAATACTAATCTGGGTTAAATTTCACTGCTTTATCTCTAATGAACAAGGTCGCTTAAAAAATTAACAAAAAAATGTTGGAAAGCGGCCGCAAAAAAAAAAAAAAGTTAAAAACTTACAAGTTTGCCCTGTGAAGCAGCGAGGCACCTGTGTGCGTGTCTAAGTGCGTTAGTTTCCACGCAGACTGAGGCTAAGTTTAGGCCAACCCTGACCCAGTCAAAGGGACAGGCACCGGGTCAAAGTGCGAAAGGACCAAGGCTTCTTTTAAAAGGAGAAAATAAACAACTAATCCAAGTTATGGAAAAAAATTAATCAATCAATCGGATGTGGTTGTTTAGAAAAGCAGCATGGATAAAAGTCTCCGGTTTCCTGCGCTCCGTAAACTCACCAGTTTCCTCAGAGTCCGGCTCGTCAGAGTTGATGTGCTGCGGCTTGGCTTGCTTGCGCCTCGACATGATGCAACCATCGGGAGCAAAGAGTCGCAGGCAATTTTCCTCCGCTTCTTCTACAAATTCTTCGCCTTGAAAAAAAAAAATCACCCCCCCTCCCTCTCCAGTAGAAATGCGCATGTCAACGTGATTATTATTATCAATAATGCATTGCGATTTATCGCAGGCTCCCGGACAGCTGATTGGCTCCGGTCCAAGGGCTCACACATTATTCAAATGGTTCCTATTGATGAGCCGGGCGGTGTGGCCGGAGGGGGCGTGGCGAGGAGCGCCAGTGGCCGCGCGCAGGGATGGGAGGCTGGCTCAATAATATTCCACTTCTCCCTCTTGGGTTTCTTTTCTCTTTGCTTCATAAAACATGCAGGCTACTGTAACGCGGGCGAGCTGCAGACCAGCCAAACAATTAAAAATGAATAAAAGATGCCATATTCAGCTTACAGCAATACTCTCACTTAGAAAAACTGAAACAATCCCCCCAAATCTATAGTTTGGTCGCAAGTCCTCGTGTTAAAGCAATGCTTTCATCGTTGTACTCTGTCTAAAAACGTGACTCAGCAAAAAGTTTGCAGTCCTCATGCCAAAAGGTGCGCAGAAACAATCTGTTTGCACCTCCTTTTTCAACAACAAGTGAACATTTTCACACATAAGATGCAGAACACATAGCTACAACTTTGGCTACCATTTTTTCAAGTAGAGCAGCAAGGAGGGGGATTTTTACCCTTTTATGACATTACAAATTGCCTTAGGCCCCATACTATAAAAACTCTGGTTACATGTAGTTGTAGCATAGTGGACACTAAAACATGATATTAACCTTCATTTTTCATTACTCATGTTGAATCAATACTTGAAGTAGCTTTTGATATTGAGCCTGAGATGTCTGAGGCTTTTTGCCGTCTGCTGACATCCGTGCCAATGGAGGTCTATGGTGCCCCAGGCAGAAAGGTCCATGCCCTACCACAAAAAACGCGTCAATATTCCTCTCCATACTGCTCATCCAATGTATTCCAAGTGTTCCTGAGTGGGTAGCATCCAGGAATTTACTAACAAGGTCATTTAGAATGTTTTAGAGCATAAACAGTAGTGTATAGATTTCCTGAAAGCGCGCACCAGAATGCCCACGCCACGGAAACCCGCAGACCAAACTAGATGAAAGTGCGCATTCAGCTCGGCAAAGAACTCATGCTCTTCCTCAACACTGAAGTCCTCAGACATTTTTCTTTCGTTGTTTCTTTCTTTACACAGGTAAACAGCACATTTCTTCTTCTACGCTTGCATTATTGGCAGAGCAGACGCTGAATGCGCACTTTCATCTGGTTTGGTCTGCCGGCTTCCGTAGCGTCATGAACGCGCCGGCGCGCGCTTTCAGGAAATCCTATACACTACTGTTTATGCTCTAAAAACATTCTAAATGACTTCGTTTCAAGTAAATTCTGGACGCTACCCACTCAGGACACTTGGAATACATTGGACGAGCAGTATGGAGGAATATTGACACGTTTTTTGTGGACTTTTATGGACCTTTCTGCCTCGGGCACCATAGACCTCCATTATTTGAATGTCAGCAGACAGCAAGAAGCCTCC
>JAGKQL010000065.1:5600498-5632190 GCA_018398635.1 Cyprinodon brontotheroides | reverse complement strand
AGTAGATTGGTAACCCCGCCTCCTGCTCTCCTCTATCTTGTCTGCTGTCATGATTCATGCAGCTATTATTTCATCCAAATGAAAAATGGAGAACAGATAAGCAGATCATGGCTTGTCTACAGTGAAAAGAAGGACTGGGTTATTTACTTTGGCCTTTTTGGAAACACAGGAAGGAGCAATCAGCTAAGTGAGCTTAGTGCTTGGAAAAAATATTTCATTCCTTTAGAGACAGCATGAAAAGTCAGCTGAGTACAAAACATAGAGAGGAAAACAAGAAGAAAAGGGACAAAACCTAGAACAGATAATGGATGTCTATTCTATTAACATTTCTCTATCTGTATAACGGGTCTGTTCTATGTGTTGTCTTCTCAGTTCAGAGGGCCCCCTGCCTGTCTTTGACTAGGACCCCAACTGTCCTAAATCCGCTCCTGAGAGCAAACTGGGACCTTAATGTGATGCACAAGATGGTGTTAAAAGTTTATGCAGATACTAATATCAAAACAAGGCATTTGCTCTGAAATAATATCTGCTGCTAGCAGTTGCTCTGAGAAGTCACCAAATTAGTCGGCCTATCCAAAGTCCAGCTGCTAGAAATGTAATATTAGAATGAATACAGCTGCTCTGTGAAGGATTTGAAAGAAGACGAGGAATATAACACAGCTTCTATCCTACCAATAAATGACCAATCTGGCAGACTGACCAGACATGGAGATTATTAATCAGAGAAGCACATTGTAACTGGAGGAGTTGGTTCCCCAAGTTAAGAAGGATTCTGTTAAAATGGCCACTTTATGGTTGGTTGGCAAGAGGGAAAAAAAAACAAAAAACACCACAAGAAGTTTATTTTGTAGTTTTCCTTCAGCTATGGGAGAACCATAAACCATGTGGAAGAAGGTGTCCAGGTCAGATGAGGCCTAAAAGCAACTTGTGTGGAGGAAAACTACAAGATTCCCTAAATACAAGATATCCATGAGCAAAAAACAGCAATGGCAGCATCATGTGGTGACAATGCTTTTCATCTCTAGGTCAATGTTATCAGGAAGATAAAGAAGTCTGCAGATTCACCTAAATACAGCCAGAGGCAGCAGAGGTGGAGTTAGTTTATTTTCAAGAATGGCCTAGTTAAAGTCTAGTCTTTGATCCAGTTGAGTTTAAAGTAAAATAAAATTAAAAATGACAGACAAAAAGTGGAGCATAAATGGGAAGAGGAAAGAAGGTGGTACAACTACTCTTTTCCTATCATAAATGTTTACTTAGTGTTAAAATTATGTCTGAATGGATAAGTTTGGTTCTAGCTGTTGATTTAAAGTAAAGCTGAAAAGTTATGAATTTGCACGATGCAGCACGGCCAGTGGAGAAGAGGCAAAACCTCAGCATGAAGCCACCACCACCATGTGTTTTACTCTCTTTTGCTTTTCAATGAAAAATCTCTGTAATTCGATAAAACTTGCTTTCGATATACCTTTAACTAGTTTCGCCGGCTGAAGCGCCATGTTCTTTAAGCTGAACTGTCGGCGCTTCTCTTTGCGTCACACCTCAAGCCGCGCAAGCCGCTGATTGGGCGTTAAGTTTGAGGTGAGCGGCTCCCAAATTACCTAACTTTAGCGGAGAGTCTCCAGACTGATCTGCGAGTGAAACCTTGAAAGCTCCTTGAGATCAGGATAGTCTCCTGAAACTAGGTATTTGTAACATACATTTGTTATTTATTATTCAATTAAAAGCCGCGAGAATTGTGTTTGTGGCCAAAACAAGCTTGTGGTGGCAGATATTTGGGATATGTCTCTGGCCTTTAGTCTGTCTGATTTGGTAGTTTCAATCAGGATGAATGGACAAATATAGCTGCGTATCATCAGCATAAGGTAGAAAATTTATTCAATTCTGTCTGATAATCTTACCAGCTGGAAGCATAGTGAAGAGAATTTGCTCTATAATTGAATTTTCTGATTGGTAGACATATTAGACAGCATGGAATTATTTATCACTGTTATGCTGATGATATTTAGCAATATTTTTCCATCATAATGAAGCTAACCTGTTAGATAAGCTGCAGGCATGAGAGGTATCCCACATTTTTGGCTGCGCAAGCTGTCAACACAATATTCTTGTAGAAAGACTTAAATGTTCTCTAGGAATTAAAATAAGCACTAGACTGGTTTAAGTCTTATTTGTACGATTTAAGTTTGTTGATGATAAATCTTTTTAAAACTCAAGGATTAAATGTGGAGTTCCACAGGGATTAATCCTAGGGCCAATACTATGCTTCCTATTGGACGAATTATCAAACAAAATTCATTAATAGAATCAATTTAAATTGTTATACTGATAATATTCAGCTAAAATCCAGAGAAAGTAACCCATTGATAAAATACAGGTATGTTGTTTTTTTTGTTTTTTATTTTTATAGCACTGAGTCATTGGAATGGTCAAGAAACACTCCTACCACATTTCATATTTTTAATGAGAAAAAAAAGTAATAATCACCATCCTTCCAGATTTAAATTATGGACTATTCTGTTAATTTTATTTTCCTGGAATCAAATACATAAAATACAAGGTGTTTTGGTTTGTAAAGTGACAGAATGTGAAATAAATCAACAAGTATAAGTCGTTTATCTGGATTTGCACCAAGGTATTAATGCATTAGCCAAAAGCAAATGCTTAAACTAGGTTTATCAAAAGAATGTGGAAAAAAAAAAATCACAATGAAGATATTTTCTAATTGGATGGATGTTAAAATTAATATAACGCAAATATAAACCATACTCACTACACTGCAAAAACGATCTAGAAATAAGTAAAACTTTCTTAAATTAAGTGTATTTACCCTTAATTTGAGTAGGTAAATGAGACAGTTTACCAATGGAATGAGTAATTTTACTCTTAAAATAAGATAATTAGATAATATGCACTTAAAATAAGACAATGCAATTGTGTTTTCTTATTTTAAGTGTAAATTGTCATGTTCCATTGGCAAAATGTCTCTTTTACCTCCTCAATTCAAGAACAAATGCACTTATTTTAAGAAAAAAGGACTTATCTAGAGTTAGATTTTTTGCAGTGTACCGCTGATTAATTCTTATGTAAATATGCAAAAGCGCTGTGGTCGAACAGATTTTTGTTCCAGTTGATGCAGTATAAGTAGAGAAAGGCTTCATGCTGCGGTGTTATACAGAAAAGGAAGATGGTTGAAAGCTGTTGGTTCTGCAAACATTCACATTGTTGGCTCAGTTTGTGTGTCTTAAGCATTCCAGGAAGTTCTCCTTAAAACTTTAGGGACAGACGACAAAGAGGGGGGGTCATCATTAAGGTAGCAACTCATGCAATGAGCTAAACAACTTAACAAATGTTACTTTTTAAAAAAACAATACATTAAAAACCCTTATATGTGCTGTGAAAACGATAAAGTGGAATCATATCTGTTTTGTTTTATCTATTATAGATTTTGAATTTGTTGCTTTCAGACTGCTTTTTTTTCACCAAGCAAAAATACTGCTTTAAAAAATATTTATCTATATATTTTTTAAAATTGTGAGACTGAAAGAATCACTAAAGTGTAATACAGGGTTTAAGGGAAAAGGGGGTCTGCTATTATGGAACAGGATTTCCCAAGAACCTTAAACAGCTGGAGGGTAGTAAAAAGTTTCTAAAAGCAGAAAAGAAAGGATGCTATGGAGAAAATGGTTTATTTAGGGGTGTTTTATCATCAAGCTTTGCCTCTCTAAGCTTAACATCTTTAATGTCTTTGTGTTAACTGGAGAAAATTAGAGCTTTCCTATTAATTTCATTACATATGTATGGAGTTAATTCTGTTCCATTATTGCTGCAAGCAAAAAACATGTTTAGTAGAACAAAATTTAAAAAAGAAAAATACTTTTTTCTAAGCTGAAATTTGAAAAATATGCAAATTACATATTAAACTTCTTGAGGAAAACTTGTTTCTGAAGTAACCTTGCTGTTTTCTTAGATTTTATATTCTTAATTTCTTTTACAGGTATTACTTTTTTCATTTTTTTTCTTTTTCAGTTGATTTTTACACATTTCTTTCTTTTTAAATTGTATTTTATAGATCACGTTCTCTTTACCTTTAGCACAAAACAAACACTCGCTCTTCACCAATGAAAATGCTGTTGCTAGATTCCACACAGAACAATAGAAATGCGTCTTCACTCCTGACTCCAGAGGAAAGCCCGCCCCCAGAAGTAAAGAGAATGTCTTCTGTAAAATAGAGTATGAAATTACATAGAATGACATTTCTAAAACTCATTTTGAAAAAGAATTTTGAAAAACAAAATTACTGAATACAAAATAAGTATGCAAAAATTTAAAAAAGAATTTGAAAAAAATGAAAAAAGAAAATAAAAAATTCTGAGTAAACAGCAGAATTACTTTGAAAACTTAAAAAAAAGATGGTTTCTAAGTGTGCTGTAAAATACACATAAAATTATATAGAATTACATTTCTAAAACTCATTTTGAAAGAGAATAAAAAAAATGAATTTCAGAATACAAAATCTGTATACAAATTTATTTTTACAAAATTAAAAAATGGAGAAAAAAAAAAAGAAAATCTAAAATTCTGAGGAAACAGCAGAAGCACTTTCAAAAAATTTTTTTTAAGATGTCTTCTAAGTTTCATGTATACATTGAATTTTAATTTTTCAAATTTACTTTTACAAAACCTCCTTGTTGCAACAATAATGGGACATATTTCACTCCATACTTCAGCTTTGATTTAGATTTCGCACGTACAACCAAACCAATTTGAAACTGGATTCACCAGGTTTGAAAACCCAAAGCCGTTTAGAAGAATGTAAACCATCATGGCGAAGCATGTGACCCGAAATGAACTCCCAGCAGTACAGTTTAGGGATCCTCACTCATATGCGAGATTGTCGTCTTGTAAAGCTAGAAATGCCTGAGCATGTCCATATGAACCCGCAGCTGATAAGCGGGAGACAAAGACACGCCAATATATTCAGATAAACAAATGTTCTTTGAGGCTCTGGCTGAAGGTGAAGAAGAGGGGGGTGCTGTCTAGACGGTTTATTGCCCCAATAAGAAGCTACACTTGAATACAGTGTTTTTTTCTGTGTTCAGTCCAAACAAGTCAAACTGTTCAACGTCGTAAAGCCACAGTTGTGGGAACCAGACGGGATGTCAGCTCTGAGAGATACTGGATAATTATAGATTAAATATATTGAATGAAATATGTATGTTGAGAAATTATAGATAACAGATTTTATTGTGATAATCCATTAAGATCAATTATAAAAGTAAATTTTCAGATCATTTTTTAGCTTTTTTAAGAATAAACATGTTTTGTTTAGCCTGTTATTCTTTTAACAACTTTCTTTGTCTCTGCTTTTGGAGCAGGCGCTGTGACATTTGGACCCTCTCTCATGAGTGTAACTTTACGAGGAGGACCGCTAAGCGGACGAACAATAGGTTCCCGTCACTTGCTGAGCAATTGGGGAATTGGACATGTGTCTTTTTAGGACTCAATAAAAGATAAAAGGCGTGAGGAGAGATGAGAAATTTGACAATAGTGTGAAAATCAGCGCAGTTGTCAAAACAAGCTGGATTTTTGATAAATATTTGTTTTTTAGTCAGCTTATCTTTTGTGTGACATAACTGACAAATAACTCAAAACTAAAAAACTCTTTAAAATAAAAGTTAAAATTTAAAAAACAGCCTCCTAATTAAACACATTTTAAATACATTTTATCTTAACATATATTGTAGTTAAAAATAAACTACTTTAGTTTCAGAAATTTCTGAAGAGGCAAGATCCTTAAAGGTTTGTCACTAAAAAGGAAGCAAAGAAATCTAATCCTAATCTAATGCAAAAATCAAACATATGATCCACATGTTGACAGTCTTATGTTATAAAATGCAAAGAGATGAAGCAATCCACCCTCTCTTAGAAAGTATTAATAACAAAAAGTAAAAAGAAAGTATTAATAAAGGCCAAAGTTCTATTAAGAGCAAATGTTTCACACTGGAAAAAATCTAAATCTAGATAAGTCATTATTCCTTAAATTAAGTGCATTTGTTCTTGAATTTAGAAGGTAAAAGACATATTTTGCCAATGAAACAAGACAATTTACATTTAAAATAAGAAAACACAATTACATTGTCTTATTTCAAGTGCATTTTATCTAAATATCTTATTTTAAGAGAAAAATACTCATTCAATTGGCAAATCATGTCATTTACCTACTCAAATTAAGGATAAATTCACTCAATTTGAGAAATTTTTACTTATTTCTAGATCGTTTTTTTCAATGCACCAGTGCTATTTCAGTAATATTTATTGATAAGTCGTATAATTTTCATTAGACTGTATTTTAAATATATTATATTTTTTTCTACAGTGATATAAATCAGGGTTTACCAACATGGGGGTCATGAAAAGTGGTGCTTTAGGTATATGGAGGGTCAAAGCCTGCCATAAAATACATAAAACCAAATATTCAATGAAATAAATACAAACAAATACCATGGAATAGGTATATTTCCTTTTTAAGAAATACATTTTTATTTATTAATACAAGATTCACACAAAGTTGATCAAATAAGTTCTGATGCAGCTACAGGATGAAAAACAGTACAGTTAGCTGCAGCGTAGCATCTCCTATATGCCTGCATAAACTCTCACTCTTCCAGATCATGGCAACCACAAAAAAGCCTTAAATTGAGGGCGACCAGACTTTTCACTCAGTTTTTATGGCAGTTTCTGCGACATGAGCTGTTAATATACGATGCATGGTGTATATGTTTATCTGAAAGAGGAACATTCAGTATTGATGAACAGTATTGACCCATTAGAAGCATATCCAATATGCTTTCTGGCCTCCTTCGCTTTCTCGACCGATGCTACCAAACAAAAGAAACAACGTATTCATGTTGCTTAAAAGCAAAACGCTGGGAAGAGCCCGTGCTGATCAATACTAAAAGAAAACAAAAAAACAGTTTGACGATAAAGTAATTGTAGTGATGTGGTGCACTGCAATTTTCTGGATAATGCCACAATTGGCTGATGGATGACTGTATAATCGTGAGAGTGAACTTAAAGAAATAGGCGCATTGATTGCAAAACGATGAAAACCACGGAGTTGAAATGACAAATATGAACGGCAAAGAATACAGGTAGTCTAAGAGAAAAGAAAGGTCACCTCAAATGTTTTCATTTGTGTTTGTTTTCCTCCTGCACTGCTTACCCTTTCTGGCACCAACATCTTACAATAAAAAATTATTTTACTGTGAATAAGTTCGATTCTCAGTACAAAGGGACATTTTCTGAAGGTAAATAGAGAATAAAATATGAAAAAAAGGATATTTCTACTGTCATTGTGTTATGGTGGTTATGGTTTTCAGGTCTGCAAAGGAAAATCAGTCGTTTCTCCTTTTGCTTCTTGATCATTTGCAGCTGAACAGACGACTGTGGAGCTGAAATTCACTCAGCTTTTGCTTCCGTGAAATTCATTACATGGAAGGAAACCTACGGTGGCTGAGAAGTGCAAAACACATTTACAATTTAAAAACACATTAACAAATAAAAAACAAAATAACATTTGAAGAAACAAAATTATATTTTATGTAACAAATGTATTTTTGAAAAAAAAGTTTACATTTTTAAAAACAAATTTACATTTTAGCAAACAAATTTACATTTTAAAAAAGTTAGATGACCGTTCGGAAACACTTGTACAAGTGCAAAGACAAAACTGCAAGTATGGCAAAACACAGTTACATAGCCTAAAACAAATTAACAAAAGACGGCTACGGAAAGGGAATGTCCCAGTGGCCGGATGTGACGTCACGATCACCCTGACTTGTAGTACAAACAGCTCAATCTGTAGTCCTCCTGCCTCACGTGAAAATTCGGTTGCGTGGCAGATCCGCACTTTAACTGCTTCCTTTCAGTTTGTCAAGTCATGTTTAAAACCTCAAGCCTGTGGAAATAAATCCCTTTTAGAATGAGGCAGGTAGTGTTTAGTACTGTGGATCCCTTCATTTTAAGGGCTATAACTGTAGGAATCTAACAAAAAGTCATGTTTTTATTCCTGTCAGCAACTAAGAAGATCATCCCAAAAGTCTTTTTCAATTTATTTGCTTATTTTATCCAACTGTGGATGCATTTGTATTTATATAATCTCCTTTTTTTGACCTCCTAAAAGGTCTGTGGATTGGCTCCTGGAGCAGTTTTCTTTATAAATGTTCACTAAATGTTCGCTACTCTTCCATGTTTTTCTCCATTTGATGATAACGGCTCTCATTGTCGTTCTCTGGATCCTTAGAAATGGCTTTGTAACCGCGTCCAGGCTGAAAGCGATCCATTACTGTTCTTCTAACCTGTCCTTCGGTTTCATCAGATTGGGATTTAATGTTTTGTGTTTTTCTGTGATAGTCTGAGGGGCTGCCTGGGATGCAAATGACGGCCGTACGCAGGTACCAACCCCCTGCCTCCATCTTCCCCACCCCCATCGCTACACAACCCTGTAAGGAAAAGAGGTTGTGAGCAGCTGAATGATGAACAGGATGTGTTGGCTTTGAAATACTTTGACCTACTTCATGTTGTCAGACAGGTTCTGTTAAATATGGAGTGAATTTTGTTCCATTATTGTTGCAATCGAAGAACTTGGTTTGGAAACAAATATTTGAAAAAAAAAGTAATTTAGTTCAGAAATGAAACTTTGAAACATTTTATTTAGAAAAAAATTTTTTGTAATGAACTTTTCTGATCCTGAGATTATACAGTTGTTTTTATTTTTTTCTGATTTCTCTTTTTTACATTGAGCTTTACAAAATACATTCTTTCCTTTTTTTATGTTCTCTTCACTTCCGGCGGGTCGGCTGGAGGTTAGCAACATTTTGAATGGTTATGATTCTTAATGATGATATGTTTATTTCTATTGAGTTTGAAGAGAATGTGATCTGTAAAAAAATATATAAATAGCACAATATGGTAAAACTTAATCTGAATATATATACATATAGAACATGCAAACTCTATGCAGAAAGACCCTGGGATGGGAATTCAACCCATAACCTTATTACTGGAAGGCATCAGTGCATATGGAGTGGATTTTGTTGCAAGCAGAAAAAAAAATAATAATAATAAAAATATATATATATATATATATAAATAACATATTAAATAAAATATTAAATAACATGCTGCTGTCATTTGCAAATCTCTGATGTTGCTGCTATTTTTTTTTTAATATAGTAATTTCACGATAAACTGTACATTTTATTCTCCAGGGTGTTACAATATACTTGCATATTCTAAAACACTTTACAGTTTGGGAGATTTTTATTGTTTATCTTTTTGACTCTTCATTATTATGTTATTTTATACATTTTCCCATATATATATTTTTACATATAGATGGAGATAAAGCGAGATATTCACATATATTAGCTTAGGATTATTTTTAGTGAAACTTTTTAACCGTTTGTCGAGCATTGTACCTCATTTTTGTAGTTTTGTAAATGATTGTGTCTCTCTTTGCTCTTTTTAATATACTTTTATTCTTAAACATATTTTTTTCTCTTTCTAACAAACAAAAAAGGGAAGAGAGACAAATCTAGACTTCAGATGGGTCAAAAATCCTGTAAATACTCATGTAATAAAGACTTTAGACACTCAGTGCTGTGTATAATATTTCACAGCAGGGACTTTAAGCAATGCAAATGATGAAATTTAACAGGATCATTAGCATTTAAAGAGTTCAGCTGGAAATGGTCGTTCCACCTGGGTGAAGCAGGAAGTATAATGGACTCTTCCTGTGATAGGAAGATGGGTGCTTATTTGTCTCACACCAGTGGCAGTGGGGATGTGGCTTGGGGGATGCTTAAGGAATTCATGTGCCAAAAGTATTCCCAGAAACAACTTCTTTATCCGATTAGGGAAAACCTCACATTTAGTTTCAGGGCTAATCACCGTCACATTGTTGTGTTTTCTCTTTCATTTGAGGGGGGATGGATGCCTGACAAAGAAAGTTACTGATTAGTCCTGTTTGTCTTTTTAGGTTTATGACCATGGCAACAGTCTAATATCCCTCCTGCTCTCTGAGAGTGTGACAGGCCGTGATTGTGTGCGTCTCTGGTGTGGCAGGCAGGCAGGCGGGCGGGTGAGGGGAGGGATCAGCGGCCCACACATGGCTGTAATTTAATGGAGAATTGCCCGGTAGTTCCTGTGCAGAGGTAAACACAGCAATAGTCGGGCTTTTGTTATTGCAGGACTATGACAACTGCCTCCATCAATAAACAATAGAGTGTTGGGGGAAACAAGGACTCACTGTATGAAGAGATCCCCGCTGTGTCCACTTCTCACTCTCACTGGCAATCAGCCACGCACTCAAGTAGCGCATGATGAGCCTGGGTGGCAACGGAGCTGGAGAGTTATTGGAATCACTCATTAGAAAGGAAGGGAAGCCAATGTGGTTCTAAAATAAATAAAAAAAACAGGAGTTTCACTGGAAAAAAAAACAAAAAATCTAGAAAAGTCATTTTTTGAGGAGGTAAAAGAGACATTTTGCCAATGGAACAAGACAATTTACACTTAAATAAGAAACACAATTGCATTGTCTCATTTCAAATTATCGAATTATCTTATTTTAAAAGTAAAAATACTCTTTTCATTGGCAAACTATCTCATTTACCTGCTCAAATTAATGGCAAATACGCTCAAATTAAGAAACTTTTACTTATTTCTAGATTGTTTTTCCAGTGTTCTTTTTATTTTTAACAATCTATACACTGGAAAACAATAAAAATCTAGATAAGTAATTTTTTCTCTAAAAATAAGTGCATTTGTTCTTGCATTGAGGAGATAAAATAAGAAATTAAAGATTAAAATAAGAAAAAAACAATTAAGTTTTCTTATTACAAGTGCATATTATCTCATTATCTTATTTTAAGAGAAAAATACTCTTTCCATTGGCAAACTACCTAATTTACCCGCTCATATTAATGGCAAATACACTCAAATTAAGAAATTTTTACTTATTTCTAGATTGTTTTTCCTGTGTTTTTTTTTATTTTTAACAATCTATACACTGGAAAAAAAATAAAAATCTAGATAAGTAATTTTTTTTTTCTAAAAATAAGTGCATTTGTTCTTGCATTGAGGAGATAAAATAAGAAATTAAAGATTAAAATAAGAAAAAAACAATTAAGTTTTCTTATTACAAGTGCATATTATCTCATTATCTTATTTTAAGAGAAAAATACTCTTTTCCATTCGCAAACTACCTGATTTACCTGCTCAAATTAATGGCAAATACACTCAAATTAAGAAATTTTTACTTATTTCTAGATTTGTTTTTCCAGTGTTCTTTTTTATTTTTTTAACAATCTATATACTGGAAAACAATAAAAATCTAGATAAGTATTTTTCTAAAACCAAGTGCATTTGTTCTTGCATTGAGGAGATAAAATAAGAAATTAAAAGATTAAAATAAGAAAAAAACAATTTGAAGTTTTCTTATTACAAGTGAATATTATCTTATGATCTTATTTTAAGAGAAAAATACTCTTTCTATTCGCAAACTACCTAATTTACCTGCTGAAATTAATGGCAAATACACTCAAAATTAAGAAATTTTTACTTATTTCTAGATTGTTTTTCCAGTGTTCTTTTTTATTTTTTAACAATCTATATACTGGAAAACAATAAAAATCTAGATAAGTATTTTTTTTTTTCTAAAAATAAGTGCATTTGTTCTTGCATTGAGGAGATAAAATAAGAAATTAAAGATTAAAATAAGAAAAAAACAATTAAGTTTTCTTATTACAAGTGAATATTATCTTATGATCTTATTTTAAGAGAAAAATACTCTTTCTATTCGCAAACTACCTAATTTACCTGCTGAAATTAATGGCAAATACACTCAAATTAAGAAATTTTTACTTATTTCTAGATTGTTTTTCCAGTGTTCTTTTTTATTTTTAACAATCTACATACTGGAAAACAATAAAAATCTAGATAAGTATTTTTTTTTCTAAAAATAAGTGCATTTGTTCTTGCATTGAGGAGATACAATTAGAAATTAAAGATTAAAATAAGAAAAAAACAATTAAGTTTTCTTATTACAAGTGCATATTATCTCATTATCTTATTTTAAGAGAAAAATACTCATTTTATTGGCAAATTATCTTATTTACCTGCTCAAATCAAGAGTAAATATACTTAATTTAAGAAATTTTTACTTATTTCTAGACTGTTTTTCCAGTGTACACCTCTGTGATAAAAAACAGTTGCATTTCTTTTTCTTTTTTAAGGGGGGGTTACTAAGGGGGTCAAACTAAAAGAATTTGAGACACAATAAACAAAGAGATAGAGTGAGCTCGGCAGTCCCCATCAAGCTGTGAGTCAACAGGGGGCCAATCCCTCAAATCTGAGATGCAATCTGGGTCAGAGCCATAAACATTTACAGGGTGGGAAGTGCTGAGCAGAGGGGGCTGCAGGATATCAGGCCTCCTCTCTCGCTTCTAATTAGCTTATGAGAATGTGACACTCATACAACAGCAAAGTGCCAACTCCAGCATTTGTTGTTGGCATGTGAAAGGCTGAACAGACGCTAAAGTTTGATCCATCTACCTCCTCGTTAAAGGTCGTAGAAACAGCTTTTTGTTAATCACAATTATTAAAAAAATTAACTGACTGTCTGTAGTGGTGCAGAATAATTTTTTAATTTTGGTGAAGAAAAAGTATGGAATGAATTTTGTTTCATTTTTGCTGCAAAGAACAAGCTTTGTAAACAAAAATCTGGGAAAAAAAAAGGGGTTTTAAGATTTTTTTTACTATTATTTCATATTTTTATCAAGGATGTTTTTAGATATATTTACACATTTTATATTTAGACATTAATTTATTCAAATTGATCATTTTTTAAGGATTTTATATCTTAATTCGTTTTTTTCTAATTCTTTCTGTCTTGAGATTTGAGTTCCATGATTTGCATTCTTATCAAATTGCATTTTACAGATAACATTTTCCTCAAGCCAAATACAGACGCCTCCTTGTGACATGCAAACTGACCAATACAATGCTTTTGCTAGAGTCCATGTGGACCAATAGAAATGCATCTTTGCTCATCACTTCAGAGTGAACCCCGCCCCTAAGAACTGAATATAATGTGATCTGTAAAATGAAATCTGAGAAGAGTACAATTTGTAAAACCCAGTCTAAAAAAAGAGAAATGATATTTGTTTTAATGAAACAAAACAAAATATATATATATATATATATATATATATATATAATAATTAGAAATTAGCATATGAGAAAACATAAAATTACTCCCAAAAACTTTTTTTTCGATTTTGGATTTTTCAAAGTTTCATCTCTGGTTTGGATTTTTCTTTTCAAATTTCCATCTACAAAACTTGTTTTTTTGCTTGCAACAAAATTGGAACAAAATCCACTCCATATGCACTGATGCCTTGCAGTAATAAGGTTATAGGTTAAATTCCCAGCCCAGGGTCTTTCTGCATTGAGTTTGCATGTTCTCCCCGCGCATGCGTGGGTTCTCTCCGGGTACTCTGGAATAAAATGGATGGATGATAATGAACACCTCAGCTATTATCCCTTATATATAATATATATATGACACAAACGCAGTCGGTTTCAGGTTTATCCAATGTACCCTATTGTGATTTATTAATTCTCTTATGCTCCACCATATGAGTGTTGGTGTTTAACAAAGAGCAGAGATATTTGTGCGTTGGTGACGATCACAAGGAAAGAATTGTTCACCCTTATCCTGTAACAGATTCTGAGTAACACAAACCTTTAAATCTTTACATTAATGTTCCCCTGAACCCCTGAATGGTGACAAAGAAGACAGCCTCCCCGAACACAAAAGGAAACATGCAACACACAACCACTTGATGGTGAATGCTGTTCTTTATATGGGGCTTGGACAAAAAAAGGACACCTGGAAGAATTTGGAGGCTCTTTTTAATGTATGTTTGCAGCAGGCATTGACCAAAGCAGCAGCAGTGGCGCCTGAGGGGATTGACTGGAGATCATTTTATATCTCTCCGTCTGGAGAACAAATATTCCAATATAAAGAAATAAACATATACGTTATTTATGTAAAGGTTTGGTTTCTAGTTAATTCAACTTAAAGGATGAGTGATATGTCTTAGCCGCGGCATAAGTGAGTGTGTGTGTATTGTGGTTGTTATGGTAACGACTGAAATGGCTGAACAATGGTCAGATGGGGCTTATTTGGGGAGTTGACTGAGTGACTACCCCTCCAGGCCCACATCTTCTCCCCCATATTTAGACCAATGGGATGTTCTGCTTATCTTATTGTTTAAGTTCCTTCTTTATGCATTTTTAAGTCTTTCAAATCAAGGGTTAGGAAAATATATAGTGAAACGGCGCCTTTAGCTCTATGCAAGAATTATTTTTAAATTGTTTTCCTCCAACTTCAAAGAAAAGCACTTGCCTTCAAAAATATCACCCCATTACTGTGATTCCTAAACTTCTGAAGGCCATAGACAACAGAGACTGCAGCTGTGTGCAGGTTAGCTTTTAGCTAAAGAGTCCCGGCAGTCCCTACTGGTCCTGTTTATAACCTTTATGAACTGGATTTTTAGGCACAGCTAAAGACCGGAGAGGGTCCGTTTTGGGGACCGCCGGATCTTGTCGCTGCTTTTTCTGGATGCCGTGGTTCTGCTGGCTCCTTCCTGCCAAGACCTACAGCAATCACTGGGGCCAGACTCGGACTGGGAACGATTTTCGGCCCTGGCATTTTTCCATCTACACCGGCCCACTCTACACAAACGCAAATGCCTGGTATCACAGATTACAAGTCCGAGCCTGAATGGGGCGGTTAGCAGAAGAAGCGGCCAGGATGAGGCAAGGCAAGGCAAGGCAAATGTATTTGTATAGCACAATTCAGTACAAAGACAATGCAAAGTGCTTTACATGATTTAGGCCCGTCCGAAAATGAAAGTCAAAAGCGAGCCAAACGCGGCTTGTAATAATTTTCAAAGCGTTTAATGCGGTAAAAGTAGGAGCGATAAAGTATAATATTGTGCAGATGGTGAACATAATGAATTTGTGAAAGCGGCTGCAAAATGTATGCAGGCCAACGTCAGCGCCTGCTGTGGTGCCAAAAGCGAAATGGTCAGAAAAGTCATTGTGTTGTTGGGCATGCGCAGTAATATTTATACATGATTGCCCTGCGGGTCCATTTTCGTGGTTAAGTCAAATTCAGGTGCTGAACTATGTGGTCGATATTGCTCTGTTCTTCCTGGAGATATTCAGAAGAAGAAGGTTACCTGTTGTATAGCCCGACTTCAGATGGCTGAGTAGCACTTAGCCATTGTTGTAACCATTCAACACAGTGCGGACATGCATTGTTGTTGGGCTACTGTGTCTGAATGCGCGCACATAGCGTGTTTACAGGCTGACGCTATGGCGCACTCGTGTAAAGAAAAAATGCGGTTAGAGCTTAAAAATGGAAAGGCGCGGCGTTAAAATGCTTCCCACTCTGAAGGCTTGATAAAAAAGATTGTTTACAGACTGGTTTTCATTGTTCCAACTCCCTGCAGAGAGGCTTCTGGTTTTTGGTGCTTGAAAAATTTGTGCGTTTAGGCCAGGGGTTTGAAAACTACCGTTGGTAAGTCCCTGCGATAAATACAGGAAAGATAAAAATAAGAATGTCTAACAGAGTAGGAAAAAATAAAAAAATAAATAACTATCCCTTTAAAATGCAGTTGGACAAAAAGAAAAAAACAGTTGGACTAAATAACATGTGTTTCAGTTGAACTGTTTAACTAGAACAGTCGGCTGGCAATCCTTCAAATGTAAATGTGTTTTCAGTCTTGATTTAAAGGAACTCAGGCTTTCTGCTCTTTTTACAGTTTTCTGGAAGTTTGTTCCAGATATGTGAGCATAGGAACTTAAATGCTGCTTCTCCATGTTTAGTTCTGGTTCTGTGGGTCTGCAAAGCAAGCTGGAGCCAGAAGACCTGAGTGGTCTGGAGGGTTGATACACTGATAGCAAGTCTGTGATGCATTTAGGTGCAGAGCCAGGCTGAAGATTTATAGACTAACAAAGGTATTTTTAAAGTCTATTCTCTGAGATACAGGGAGCCAGTGGAAGGACTTTAGAACCGGGGTGATGTGCTCTACTTTTCTTAGTCCCAGTGAGGACATGGGCGGCAGCGTTCTGGATCAGCTGCAGCTGTCTGATCCCACTTTTTATAGGCAGACCTCTGCCAAATCCGAGGCCGCTTTTTTCTTTCTCAGACTCGTGCTTGTTCTCTTATCTTGGCTTCACCTTCAAAGTCTATGTATTGAAATTATTGGAGGGGACATGTCCACACCAGTACTTCAGAAAGTTGGGCCTGTGGTTTCCAGCTCTGTTTCTGCTTCAAATATAGATGGAATGCTGGAAAAATGGGCATTTCTCACAAACCTACCAGACTCAAACACATATCACCTTCCCACAGAGGCTGTGCAAAACCGTGCCATGGTACAGGGCCTCGCCATGGACCCCGGAAATGGTTCTCTTGTGTTCTCAACAATAGGAAAGCATTCAATAAATATATATTTGAGCTCAATTTTGAGAAAATACAAACCCAATTGAAAGCATGTCAAGTTACTGTAGGTCAGTCAGCCCCCACCCTTAGAGTGTCCCCACCAAGTTTCATTACAAAGTTACACCCTTGCTTGAAACGACGGACCACGTTCCATCTGTGGGTTGGAAAACCGGTAGGTTTTGCTTATTTTTAAAGCCACTGACCAGACTGGTCATGATTAGCATTGCTGGTTAAAAATAAGCCAACAAGCAGATTATGACACAGAGCATATTGATTAAATTTGCACTGACTGTCTGAGATTTTTAACAAGAAAGACCGGGATTAGAGATATTTTGTCAGCTTTCTGGAGCCTAAATTAATCATATTGCCTCATTTTTTTTGTCCAAGAAATTCAGATTTTACAGATCCGGTTTTACTGAATGCCGCTTAAGTCTTCTGATTTTAGGAATATTTTATAAAATATTGAATAAAAGGAATAATAAAAAGCAGGTCTGACTTCTTTTCTGCAGTATGTGCAGGAGTTGTTTGGCAGCTAACAGGGTTGGGTGTGGGGTTAGCACTGTAAATCAGGCTGGACAAACTGCAGAAAACCCTACGGTGCCTTTGTCTTCTGGTTCCCTGTGGGCAGTAACCTCAGAAGAAATGGAGCAAAGCCACCTGCGTTTCTGCAAAGCCACTTTCACGCACTTTGTTTTTCTTTTTTTCCAACATAAAATGGTAATATCTGCAGCATATGTCCTTCTAAATAAATCCTATCAGCCATTTCTAGTCTTAAGCCTTTTTACAGTCAGTACAAAAAAAAAAAAACACAATACTTCTTATCTCCAATCCCTCCAGTCAGATAAAAATAGTTACACAATAGCAGCAGGAGTCGCTGGATTCTCCACACCAGAAATCCAATAAACATTTTAGGTAACGACTCCTTTTTTGTGAGGCGACCAAACTTGTATAACTTGCTTGCTCTTCACAAAAACCCAGACCGGATCAATATGTTTCTCTCTCTCCTTCATACTCAGCACTGTACCTACAAGGTTTGACACAAACACACACTAAAAAAAATAACTGGTTAGGATTGTCCCACAAATGTGTGACCGCTGATGCATTTACAAGGGAAGGAAAGGGGACAGAGGGAAGAAAAGGAGGGTAACCAAAGCCCTGCATCCATATTGATTAAACAAATTTGCCACAAATCATTTTACAAATGCCCAATGGGGGGCCTATAGAGGCCGGGGGAAATACCCCATTCATGTGTCCTCCCCCGCAGGGCTGAGGCCTCGACTCTTGGCTCGTTTAAGCGTGCTGACAACCTCTGATCCCCCGGCCATCTGCAGTGTGGGCTGACCACTGCTCAGCCGTCTTTGTGTTCCATACTTTAGGAGATTTAAGAGTAAAACTTCTGAGGGTCTGCCTCATTCACGTTTGGTTCCTCATCATTTGCAAAGAACACAAGTCAAACCAAACGCCACAGGTCAAAGAAAGAAATCTGGGGGGGGGAATGGAGGCGCTGTTGTTAAGGTTGTGTCGCTCTCTGCAGCTCACAGCAGCTGCCTGGTGTGTTCCTGCAGCGAGTCACACTACTTTAGTTGAACTTCAGCTCCACCCACCACCATGCTGCTCTTTGTGAATGAAAGTGGGTGGAGGCAGGCAGCTATGTGGAGCATGCATGCATGCGGATCAGTATTTTTGGTTGCAGGTGGGTGTGTGTCCCTGTGCTGAGGGGCTGCCCTGCGAGGGAAAGCAAACATGACGCTGACTTTGCACAAGCTCAACAACCAAGTCTGAGCTTTTGTTTCCGGTCGTCTATTTAAGAACATACTATTTTCACTGCTATTGGAAGTGCTTTTATTTTCACTTTAAGTAAATCTGATTCCTTTCAATAAATTTAAAGAAAACAGGCTAAAAGGAACAAGGTTATTGCATGACTTTATTTAAAGTTACTAGCTTTAGTGTTAGTTTTCTGCAACTTATGCTAATATATGGAGGGAATTTTGTTCCATTATTGTTGCAAGCCCAGAATGTTTAATAAAAAAAATAAAAAATTCAATTCAGAAATAAAACTTTTGAAAAACTTATAATAAAATACATGTTTTATAGAGTAATTTTGCTTATTTTTCTCCGATTTCATTTTTTAAAATACTTTTTTATGATTTCATTTTTTTATATTCTTCATATATTCCCAAAAAAAGTGAATTAAACATGTTTCCATCTTGTTTGAAGCACATTTACCAAACAATCATACGTCGCCTTTAGGTTTAGCTGCAATAAACAGGAAGTAGAGGTAGCTAGACCTTCGATCAGTAATGATGGGAGGTTTTAATAAACATGTTGCAACACTTAAATTATGATTGCCACTACCCGAAATACTTTGGTTTTCTTACATTTTTTTTTTATTCTTTTGTCTTTTTCAAACTTTCTTTTTAAATATTTTTGTATTTGCGTAAATATTGAATATTTTAAAAACAATAAAAAGCAATAGCCTTTGGAACATTACTGTGACTGCTCTGAGCATGTCCGATGATGACATCACATAACACAATGGAGAGAATGTAAAACGTATCTATTTCTTCCAGAAAAGCTTTCAATGTTTTCTATATAACGTAGTTTAACACGATTTAATGTTTAAAGTATATAAATAAATATTTTCAGTACAGTTATTATGCATTTTTTCTGCGATCCGGATCTTATTATTCTGTTCACGCAAGTGCAGGACAGATCGCGCTTCTGGGACGGATCAGGTAGTAACACCGATGTTAGCAAGTATTAATGATGGTATATGAAATCAAGAAAGAAAAGAGATCAACCATTATGTGAAATTAAAGTTTGCTTTATCAGAACTAAAGGCATTAATTTCCTCGTTAGCACTGTTTTTCTCTAAATAAAAAGTCAAAAAACAAAGGTTTTAGGTGAAATTTCTGAAGTTGATTCAAATTTCGTTTTTTATATAAAGCTCTTCTAGAGCGGTTCTTCAAAATTAGCATAAAAATCTTGATGAAAAAAACGTTGTTTAGCTCATTTTTATACATTTTTGTGTCCTTTAGGATGGCATCCACTCCTTAAATAGAAAAAAAAACATATTAAAATAATTTTTTGTGATTATTAGTTCACCTTTTTCAAAATCTTTCTTTTTTTTTACTTTAAGTACAACTTTTTTTTTTTTTTAACTTTTTCAATCAGACGCTTTTATTTTTTTTTAACTTTTAGAATGACTCAAAAACATCTCCAGTTTAAAAAATGAGAATTTTTCTAACAGTGAATTTATGGTTTTGGTTTACCGTAATCTTACAGTGGAAACATAAAATTTCCCTATTTATTCATTTGTTGAAATGACCAAATGTTAGAGATGAATAAATATTATGCAGGATCTTTAAGCCACACCAAAAAGACTTAAACTTAGACAACTATTGTCATTTTGTGTACGCAGAGTGCATACAAAACAAAATATAATTAATAAAGCTTTCAGACGGTGAATGAGCACTAGCTTACCGTAGTAGTGAAAAGGAACATTTCCATTTCATAAAGTGCAGCAGTGATGAAATGTAAACAGTGTTGGAGGAAAAACATTGATGTGGAAGTTCATGCTTTATTTCTTAATTAATATGAAGTGAAATGTTTCTATCAATCTTTAAATACACAATTTTTTTAAAATGACATTTAATTATTTAATTCCTAATTTTAAATGTATTGTTTAATAATTTATTGGGATGTGCAGTGAGTTTAATCAAATAAAATTTATTTATTCAATGTTTGAATCAAATAAATACATAATGAATAAGTTGACACATAAATAAAGAAATAGATTAATAAATAAATGTTATATCTGCTCATTTAAATGGAAAATGTATTTATTTAATGGAATTCATTTGTTTAAATGAGGAAATGTTAGAGATGAAAAAATATTATGCAGGGTATTTAACCCTTTATGGGTCAAGTTACCATTTTTGATCACTTGCATACCACGTTACAAATTGAGTCCCCCCGTCCCTCAGTGAGGTCTAGAAGCACAAGATCTATATCCAGCCATTCAGCAAAACACACATGGCTGTACATCTTATTTTGGCATTTGACCAATTAGATGAGCCCTTGAATGGATACCTACTGTAAATTAAGTTGAAAAAAAGTTAAGAAGTAAAGAAAAAAGGTTAAATACTATTATAAAGTTAAAAAGTAAAGTTAAAAAGTTAATAAGCCCAGTTAACAATTATATTTATGTTCATAAACTAAAAAATTTAAGTGACAGTATCAGCATTAATGCCTCTAAGGTTATATTGGACAAAAAAAATGTTTCTTTCACTCTCAGAGTGTTTTTTATGAATTTCTTATAGAAGCACTTTTGTTGTTTTTCTTAATATATTCGGGAAAGTTGGCGTTTCTTGTTTTTACACTGAAATAAATGTTTGCCTTAAAAATAACCAGATTTGTTTTAATGTTCCACAGGTAATAAGGTCTTGTCCTGGATTCCAATAAAACTATTGGCTTGAAATGTGGAGTATTGCACTGAGTGCCATATAAAGGGTTAAGCCGATTTGTAAGACAGGGAAAAAAGTCAAATCCAAAACCCTCATCAGATTTAAATATCTAACCATCAACCTTTTCCTCCCCTCAGATTCTCCTATAAATTTGTTCCCTATATGTTATTTTTCAAGATATTCTTGAATTAAACCTTTTTTTTTCCATTTCTTCCTTTTTTTAAACCCTAAACACAGCAAAAGTGCCTTTTATTTGAACTCCTTTAAACCCCCCCTCCCTCAGAAGAAGGAATGGGCATCTTAAAAACAACCCCAGCAGTGACAGCTCCAGTTACCAGACTTATAAAGGATTAGATGCTGCTTCAAAAGCCACAACTCCTCAAAAATAATTGATCACTTTCCTTTTTTCCTCCTCTCTTTTTTAGAACCGTTTTAGATGTTTATACCATTTTACACGCATGCTAACAATTCATCTGGTGCCAGAGTCACTTTGAAACTTTAGTGCGTCTCCTTTCCATTCATGCAGAACGTCCGCCTGGAAATTATTTTGCTGCTGTTCGTGCGGAAGTCGTATGATGAGTGGGCTCACAGGGAGCAGCTGAGCTGAAGAGAACAACAAACAGGTAATGGAATGCTTCCAGCAGCTGTGCAACTCTTCCTATTACTGCACAACACTGCTGATTGATAGGAACTGATTGATAGGAATAAGGATTTTTATTTGGTAATTCATGCATTAGGGTTATATTTACATGCATTGCTTATTTCTCTGTGGAATGTGCATCTAATTGTTTCTGCAGAAACAATTTAAGAACCCAACATCATCACTCATAAATATGCCAGCTGGCTGATGTGAGCCCAGCAAATTATAGCGACCATGGGACGCACAACTCTTTCCTCTCTCAGAGCTGAACCTTCCCGCTGATTTGTATCCATCCCTGATCTCGATCAACAGTGGGCTCAGGTACCCGGCGGTGTTTGTGAAGTCTGTTCATTACAGTAAAAGAGCCAGCTGCTCTTAAGACAGAAGAGCAGCGGTAGGTCGTTCCATTTCATTTCTGCAGCCGAGTTACGCACAGCTGCTTTTTAGCCGCGGAGACATAAGATCAATATCTTTCTTTTTTTTTTTCTTGCTTGGTGATGCTGTTTCAGTCGGAGGATGGAGGACCGAGTCAATAGAAAGCTGCTGATAATGAAGAGACAAGAGCGTTTTTTTTTATTTAGGCTAGACAGTTAAGATGAAGCATGATGTAAAAAAAGAAAAAGTTCAATTTCACACTTATGAGTCGGCTGTGGTTTGTGTTTTTCTGTACATCCATCCTTTCTCCACCCACAGTCGGAAGCACACAATGAGATAAATATACTGCTCCCTTGTTGCCTGCAGATTTTTCTCATAAAAAAAACTCTTTGATAGTTCAACCATCTGGCTGGAGCCAAAAAAAAAAGTCCTCATGAAAGAGGCCCAAATAAGGTCAAGGGTCACTCCCTCCTCAGGTCAGGGGCCCTGGAAGGTTGTTATAGTGGACTTTACTAAAGTTGTCAGCTCAGATATCTTTGACAAATTAAAGCACATTCTTCTGGTTTAACTAGTATTCCCTTACAGTCAAACTACTAACAAATGACACGCTGTACAGGAAAGAGAAACGCCTGAGCGTACAGAACATCAGCGCCCTGAATATTTGAAGATTTATTACTTTATTTTTTTGATTAAACGTAATAGTTTAAACCCACATCCTTCATTTCATAGTTCTGTAACAGCTTTTCCTGTCAGAGCAAAACCGTTATCCATATGTGAACGACTAAACGCTCTTTACTCAACACATAGTACATTAAAGGTGCAATGACAGGCTGTCATTAACCCCGACCCGTCTCTGTCTCCGTCCAAATGTCCAGGGGATGAAAGGCTCCACCAGGACTTATCTCCCAGAAGCATTTAGCTGACAGCAGTCCGCGTGACAACATGGAGAATCTGCACGCTAACACCACACAGTTCCAGATACGACTTTTTAATTATGAGGCTGGCTTCACTGAAAATGTAGTGACTACGGTTGAAGAGATTAGAGAAGAACATTTGTTCCAGTTATTTAAGTAGAGAAAAGAGCAGGCTAACTTGCTGCTAACTGCTCATCAGCTGAGATGTAAACCTGCTATTTATTTGAGTACAGGGCAAACAGTGCACACACTAGCATTAGCGGCCTTACTTACTAATTAGCTAGCAATTAGCTGACAACCATGCCAAGTAACTGAATCTGAAAATTTTACCTAAAAAAAGAGAGTATTGTTTTACTGGATGCTGATAAAAGAGAAAAAAATATTTTTTCATTGTCGCTAACAGGAGGCTAAAGCTAACTGTATATTAGCTAAGGTGTGCTAAGCTAGCAACAATGTTAAATTCTGGCAGCTTCAGAAGGCAAGGGCAAGGCAAGGCAAATTTATTTGTATAGCACAATTCAGTTAGCCCTCGTGAGACCATCCTGATCCTCGCTAAGCTTTCAAGGTTTCACTCGCTAGAGATCAGTCTGGAGAACTCTCCGTTAAAGAAAATTTGGAGCCGTTCACCAAGCGAGCGTCCAATCAGCGTTGGCTTTGAGGCGGGTTGAGGTGTGGCAGTAACGAGAAGCGACAGTTCAGTCTAAAGAACATAAGCGGCTTCAGCCAATGAAACTAACATTAAAGCGTGGCTATCGAGGCAAGTTTTATCGAATTACAGAGTATTTCTTTTCACTATAAGAAGAGCAAAACACTACTGCTCTGGAGGCTTTTCTCAGAGGAAAAGATGTTTTTGCTCTTCTCCTGAACTGGTTTCCTCTCTCGCAAGAGTAGCCTGGCTTGTGGTTGTGCCATCGCTATGCTTCCATATGCTTAGTTGATCTGATTGGTTTATTTGGCCGTCTATCACCAACATAGGCCAATCAGCTAACCAGTATTTTCTGCTCCTTCAAAATTACTTCAACGGATAGGTTTCCAGATGGAAATGCGGAGCAAATCCATCTGGCGGAGTCAGGTTACAATTCAGTACAAAGACGATGCAAAAGTGCTTTACATGATTAAAATAAAACAGAATCAAAGCAAGTAGGGAAAAAATATCTAAAAAATGGAGGAAACAAACAAGAACATTAAAAACAGTTGGACTAAAGAAAATTAAAAACAGTTGTAATGATGTTTCAGTTGAACTGTTTAACCATAAAGTCGAAGGCTCCTAAACAAATGTGCTTTCAGATTTTAGAAGGAGCACTTCTTTGCAAAAAAATGATGGGCAGGTATGACAGGAGCAGAGCAAGCCTTGAACATGCAGCTACTGGCTTGCTAAACTTTGAGAAATCAGTAATCACGTAAAATACAGATTTGTCCCTTATTTGGTGCTTCAATGTTGAATATGGATTTGCATTTTCATTAATGGTCCAACACACCTCTGCCTCAAACAAACACAGTAACACTAAAGCTAACAGCAGGCAGAATTAAAACGCTCTAAATACTAAGTCTGGTAAAATTGTTGTGGCAAAACCTAAGCAGGACCCAATCAGCTCTGCACCTGCTGCTGTTCTCCTTCTTATGCTACGTTCAGAGCAGCAAAAACGTGCCTGCTGCTTCATTTTTGATGCTTGTACAAGGTTAGTTCTGACGCCCAGCTGAAGCATCTTTGCTGCTCTAGCTGTGCGGTGGAAAAATTGGGTCTGATGCGTTGGGCGGAGCTACCCTATCATCTCTTTGCCTGTAACATTGGCAGATATATTTGCTGTGATCAGTGGGTAAAAAGTAGTTTTAATGTGTTTTTAAGAGAGAAAGTCCTGTGCTGTCAGTTCATCAAGATTACCGATTCTGCTTCAAATATTATTTCGCTGTGGGAGCCGCCAGACCCTCACATACCAGGGGTGTGCTGTTACTAGGAATTAGGGATGGAACGGTTTATGAAAACCGTCCGAACCGTTCGGTTCGACTGTCTCGGTTCGGTTCGCTGCAGTGTTAAGTGCGGTTCATGCGCTGCTCCATTTTCTCATAGGCGTTCTGCTACACTCCAGAGCAGAAGGTGGCGGCACTGCGACACAACAAAGCCAAACCACCAGTAGTAAACAAGAAGAAGAAGCTAAGCCGCAGTAGCCGGGTGTAGCAGAAAAAAAATCAGTTGTTGTGGGAGAATTGTGTGGGTATGGCGAAAGTGGGAAAGAACAGGAGTTGAAGACGCCGCCAGCAGCACTTTGCCTATAGGTCTGCTGTATGGGACCATTTCTTTTTGCATTTAGAGTGACCCCACGATGACGGTGGAAAGAAAGTGGATAAAAGTGCAACAGTGTAGAAGCATTGTGCAACACGCTTTGTTTATGCTAACAGCAACACGTACCAACATGTCATGCTAACCCTGAAATCCCTCATACTCCTCACAGCGCCCGCCCAGCTGCCCCAGACCGCTGCACAAAGCAAAGCCTACAGCCCACCACTGTGGCTCCCGTCCGCTCTGGAGTCTTCATTGAGATCGTGAGGGGCATAAGCCAGATGATTAAATTCAAAGCAGCAAAACACAGCGGAAATGATCCAGGGTTTCCGCGAATCATTAAAAATAATAATTCATTAATTTTTTGGATTTTTCCATTAATTTCATAAATAAAAAAATTCATAAATTTTTTTACATTTTATTAATTTTTTATTTTTGGTGTAACAATAAACATATACCGAACCGAACCGAAAACCCATGACCACGCAAAACGTGAACCGAACCGAACCGTGGATTTTGTGAACCGTTCCACCCCTATGTCAGGAATCCCCTTCAACAGCAGCCTCAGGCCCCCATGTCGCTTCTTCAGCGGTTTAGCCGCTGGGCTGCTGGAAGGCGTTTTGCCCATTTATGTACGTAATCCAAACTGCAGGCACCAGCATAATAAAAGTGAACATGTTTTGCTGGCAGGTTTCTGCATTTTAAGTTAATTTAGGCGTTAATAAACTGTTTCAGAGGAGCAGCACTGTGTCTGTCTCCCTGTCAGCTCCCAGATCAGCTTCTCTGATTGGTTGATTTGGCGCGTTGGCAGCAAAAGTAAAATTTTTCCAACTCCAACAGCAGCTGTGTTCTTTTAAAGATTAAATAACGCTAATAGACTAACAGTATATAAATAATATACACAATCAAATATCGCTTCTTTTTGGCATTTTCTACACATTTCCTAGATTTAAAGGGTTCTAGCATCTTCTGTGTATTTTGTGTTAAAATGTTGATATTTTGATCATCTCCTAATGAGAAAATCTCAATCATAGCTCTCATAAAGCACTGACTTAAGAGCATTTAACTCAGACAATTTTTATTAATACTTAGTATATATTTAAAAAGTTCTTTATTGCACACTTCACACAAATAGACCACCTTTAGGTGCAACTGCCGCCAGCGTTTTCTCTTCCTGGTAAATATGAACCAGAACCAAAAACTGAGCGTCCCAAATGATCATTTATTAATGTTGACCATAGTCAAGCGCAAACTTTCTTTGTTAAGTTTATAATGAAGCAATAGGGGACATTCACAGCTTTTCACCAGATTTCTGCAAGTTAACCATTTACTAAAACTAGTTCACGGCCCCAACATGAACTGGTTCACATATTCACTCTCTGGTTATTGGTGAAAGGTTATAACAATAGTTAATTAACAGGAGGACTGAATCAGGTGATTTTCAGCTTGACACACCCTTAACTCTACATAGACTGAATGCAATGAAAAAGGAACTACTAGAATATGATTAATGTTATTAGGTGCTAAAAATTATATATTGAAGGTGTGTAATTTTATGCAGGGTTATTCTTTCAGAGGCAAAGTGTAGTTTGCACAAAGTTAGAACTTTTTTTTCAACTGTCTTGAAGAATGTTGGATGAAATACTTGGAATTAGGTTATAATTTCTCAAGGAGACAGAAAAGACTGCCGCTAACAGCTCCCAATATTAATCACATTAATAACCTTAGCTGTTAACTTACAATTACACCTTCTTGACCATGCTTTTTTATTTATTTTTTTGTTGAATCAATGCTTAAATTTTATTTTACAGTTAATGTTTTCTCTCATACATATCATGTAAAGCTGTAATATTGGTGGTTATACCATTTTCACAGAAGGTAGAAAAGATATTTGATGTTGTTTGCTAATACTTTTCAAATTGAAATCAACTTAAAGCATTTCATCTATCTATAATAAGACAGGTGAGTAAAAGAAAAAAGGTTTAATTTAAAAGTGGACTCCCACACACTGTCCAACATGCAAGATAAGACTTTTATTTGCAATGTTTGCGGCATTAGACCTTCATCAAGCAAAACCCTTTAAATAAAATCAACTAAAATCTTGGTAAGTCTGCACTGTATGAGACTGGAAATGGGGAATAGGAGATAAAAGACAAAACCCTGATCTGTGTTTCTGAAGATGAATCTCTGCTCTCATTGATATATTTGTGATATTCATTAAAAAGGCTGTAAAAACATGTATCTAACAGTTTTCTCTGCCCAAACATCATGAACAAGTCTCTCTCTCTCTGCTTTTAAAATCCTCAATTTTTGTAGGCAAACATTAGCCAACAATCCTTAACTAAAACCTATAACTAAATGATAATGCATAAGCTGTTTTTGTTAGCCATCTTTAAATGTTGAATGGGAAACCAGACAAAGTCCGAGGAGGCAGAATGAAGACAGGAGGGCAAATGTGAGCAAAAAAGCCTGACCACACGATGCAAAGCCAAAGTACTACACTTTTCGTTTTTGTTTTTTTTTTAGTATTTTACTTGAATATTGTCCTTTTTATACATAGAGTACAGCTCTCATGAGATTTCCATTTCTTAAAGTGCAGCAGCGATCAAATGTAAACATTGGGAGAAAAAACATGGAGCAACATTCAGCAGACTGATGGCAGTGGGGAAGAAGCTGTTTCGAAATTTTCTGGACCTGCATCGGATGCTTCGAAGCCTTTTTCCAGAGGGCAGCAGGGAGAACAGCCCATGGTGGGGGTGTGAGGGATCATGAGCTGGGATAAAATGTCTTTTATGGAGGGAAGAGGAGCTCCTATGATCCTCTCTGCTGTTCTCACCACTCTTCTCACCTTCTTCCAGTTCTGAGGTGCTGCAGCCTCCACACCACACAGTGAGACAGCTGGTCAGAACGCTCTCTATGGTGCTTCTCAGGAAGGCGTGTGAGGATAAGTAGCGAGTGTGCTTGGTTTCTCCTTCATCCTCCCGCAGGGAAGTCCAGGCGCTTATGTGCTCTTTTTTGACCAGTGGAAAGTGGTGTTTACAGAATCCAGGTGAGGGTGTCTTCGTGATGTGCACCCCCAGGAATTTGGTGCTGCTGACCAGCGCCCTACAGCTGTAACCGTTGATGAGCAGTGCAGCGTGGTTAGGCCGGTTTTTCCTGAAGTCGACGATGATCTCCTTTGTTTTCTCCATACACATTCAGGATCAGGTTGTTGTCTCTGCATTAGTCCACCAGCTGCTCAATAACATTATTATCAATATGTATGTATAAAGGATCCTTGATAGTGCAGAAAATTGTTCTTCTTTTACAGAGAAAAATAAGGAAAATCCCAGATTTCTTTCTAATAGAGTCTCCAAACTCACACAGAGCCATAGCTCTGTTGAACCATCCCCCCGCTCTTAGCAGCAATGACTTTATGGCACTCTTCATAAACAAGATTGACTCTTAGAACAGAATCTGAGAGTCTGGATTATTTTATGCTCTCTCTACCAACACAGTGGGAAACAGAGGAATATTAAAACATTTATTATGAGAAGAGTTTTTCAAATCTATTTGTACCACAGGCAAAAATAACTTTTTAAATTTTTACTGTACTACCGTATAGAACATGTAGTTTTTAACTTTTAGTAAGTAAAGGAGTTCTGAACTTTCACTTTCTCCATCGTATTTTGTTACACACGTATCTTTTGACATGTCAGGAAAAAATAAAATACCTTTTTATATGAGTCGTGTAAACATGTATATGTAAAAAAATATTTTTAACAAAAAAAAAAAGGTAGAAATTTCATTACACTGTGTTCTTTATGTTTTCCTAAGGTTAGGTTAGTCTTATTCTATTGCTTATGTAAAAAACACACTTTTTACAGCAATTATTCTCTGAATAGAGGAACTATAATAAATATATAGTTTCTTCTCTATACTACATTAGTCTTTGAAGGAACATTTTAGCAGCTTTGTACATCTTTTGATTTACAGCACATGTTGCATCCTGACATAAAATATGACTTCTGTCACAATAAGCATCAACATATTCATGCACAACAGTCTTTAACTCAGGTCTTCTGAAGTACAGATACGCATCTTTTCCTCCAAGTAAAGAAATTAATTCAATTATAACTAAATAAAACCCACAAACAACACAAATTGTGAGAAAAAAAACAAAACAAAATGAAAAATGTACTTGTATTGCAGACAGAATCAGTTAAATCTAGAAAACATCTAAAGTGTAATTTTCCCAGGGTTTAACGTAAATCCTTTGGGGTTTTATGATTTTAAAACATGGTGGAATGATTGGAATTTAGGGGTAGGAATGGTAAGTGGCTGGAAACGCCTGCTGATTGATGAGTAATGATGGGAAGATGAGTTGTGGCCAACTAGGAGGGAAAATAATGCTGTTCAGGTTTTAAACTCATTCTTCGGGAAATAGAGATTTTTTTCATGTTAAATCATAAACACAAATATCTAAGATGGTCACCAGTAATCTGTGTCTCTGTTATTAGGAATTGAATAATTAAAAGATTAAAACATAAATGGACTACATTAATATTGCTCCATTTCCTTTGATCCTTAAAGCTTAACCAATTAGTGTCCTAAATAGCCTAAATTGTCTGTTAGGTGCTAGATGAAGAGGTAGAGGTAGAAAGGGTTAAAATCTTTTCTAACTTAAATTTCAAAAAGATCTGTGGGCCAGAATGGATCTTTGTGTGCATGCTGTTTAGTTTGAATGGATTTGAAGAAAATATTGTCACATGGACGTCGCCATTTTGTTTATGCCGCCGTGAAGTCTGGGTAATTGATCTATGCTAGGTCCTGTAGCATTAGCTCTACCCAGCTAAACAGCAATGAGTAACAATAAAGCTTTTCAGTTTGAACCTCAGCGTGGAGGACTAAATGGAGGAAGCAGGAAGAGTTGGCTGCAGAATTAGTTGTCTGTTTTTCTACTGGATTCAGACTTGAACCTCAAAGCATTTAAGACAATTACAAGGAGGAGCTTTCTATCACCTGAAGAACATTTCCAGGATTAAAGGACTAATGTCTCCAGCATGATGTGCAAAGATGAATCCATGCGTTTATTTCTAATTCGAATCGATTGCACTGTAACAGTGTTTTTCACAGGTCTGCCTAAAAAGTGGATCAGACAGCTGCAGCTGATCCAGAACGCCACGCTGCCAGTGTCCTCACTAAGACTAAGAAAGTAGAGCACATCACCCCAGTTCTAAAGTCCTCACACTGGCTCCCTGTATCTGTGAGTGAGAATAGACTTTAAAATACTTGTGTAGTCTATAAATCTCTGCATGGCTTAGCACCTAAATACATCACAGACTTCGTTATCTGTCAGTGTATCAACCCTCCAGGTTGTGACATAAAATGGTAAATGGTATGTACTTATATAGCGCCTTTATTCAAGTTAGGAGACTTGACCAAGGCACTTTTTACACTACATTCATTCACCCATTCACGCACAACACTCAACTCCACCACATGTATGGTGGGTTACACAGCCACAGCTGCCCTGGGGCTCACCTGACAGAAGTAGTGTCACATTGTCTGAATCGATACCAGTAAAATGCAATATCTGATTTTTAAAGGAATTATGAGTTTTGAATGTGCTTTACCGGATATATCCATGTTTGTCAAAAGAACACTACTGCCACCTACTGGTTAGCCGACATTGTCACGGTGCGGTATCGGCTGCTGATCAAGTCCCAGGTGCTGTATCTGGTGTTTGTCACGCAACGCCGCTATTATCCAAGTCATCTTGAAAAACATTCTTTCTTCCAAATGTTGGCTATGCTATTAATACGGGCAGCTTTCTGGCCAGAAGTTCGATGGCAAATCCTCCCTCTTCGTTGGCGATCCAACGGTACCAACCCGGCCCTCGTGGAGGATCAGGAATCAGAAAAGGTGGAATAACTCTTTTTCCCACTTTTACCCCATGTATTCCAACATCCAACAGTTATGCACGTGGGTTGGTTTTCGTTTTTTCACTGTAGCTCTGGTGAATTTCAATGGTGAAGTCCTCTGAAATCTTCAATAATTGTTAAGCTGATTTCTGCAGATGTCTAGTAAAGAGATGTATAACAAAGTACAACACTTCTGCTACTGTACCTTCAAGTAGCTTTTTCTGATATTTTTACTTTACTTTACTACTTATTTTTATGGCGACTTTTTACTTCTACTCCTTACATTTTTACACAAATATCTGTACTTTCTACTCCTTACATTTTTAAAAATTGGCTCGTTACTTTAGTTTTGAATCATTTCAATGGAGTTACCGTTATTATTTTTCACGTCATCAATACCAAACTCAATCTAATTGGATGGGAATCTACGTTGCATTTGACGCACCACTACAAGATGAATCGACAGATTCGGCGGTATTCATTGGCGGCAAATCATTGCAGCTTGGTGGCGGTGGCGTTAGCATAGTAGCATGGACGACGAGATGA
>JAGKQL010000065.1:5573265-5590498 GCA_018398635.1 Cyprinodon brontotheroides | reverse complement strand
TTTGTTTCTGCTGAATGACGTCTTTGTTCATTTGGAGGTGCCGCTCATTATTGTGCAGGAAATGGACCATAGCGACCAATTAGTGGTTGACTGCTGGAGTCGGACATGTTTTAAGCCATATGTGTGTGCTTAAAAACACCCAAATGTTAAATGGCTTCCTAACAACAAGGCCGCCTACAATAATTCATTTCACACCAACAATATTTTATAATATAACTGAACTAATATATGTTTTTCTGAGACCTAGTGGCACCAGATTACCATTCTTTTCTGCAGCTTTGCATACTTTCCATTGTCTTTAAGTGGTTGAAACATAAACATGAATGCTTATCTAACATTAAGGCCGGTAGCCATTAGAAACAAGCTGCTGTGTCATAATTACATAATTACATCCAGAGGCATAAAGAAATAACTGATTCTTCATTAGAAGCTCCTAAAAAACTTTGATCAATAAAGCTGATAAATACATTTTATTTTGAAAGGATCATTCAGATTATGTGGTAAAAATAAAAGATGTATTTATTTTAAGGCTTTTACTCATACTTTCCAGAATGGAAAACACACTAATATGTTTTTCTTTTACAAGAAAGTTATATGTTCCTTTAAATGTGATTCCTCTCACTTTTAACCAATTAATTCAAAGGTCTTCCAAGATCAGCCCCTTATGGAAAAGCTATGTACCATTTTGATATCCTCATCCAGTGAGTGGGAAATAAAATAATTTATTTTAGTCGTGTTGAAGAGTTTGATGCTACGAGTTTGGATCAGTTTTTAGAGGGTAGTGTTAATGGGGCTAATGTCTCTTCATAGAGGCTAAAAACAGTTGATGGTTATGAATATAGTGTAATAATAATTATCAGTCAGAAGCAGAATTTGTTTTTAAAATTAGAAATACAAACATTTTCCCTGGCATTATAATGGAAATTATATCTTTTTTTATATTCCTTTTTCAATATATAACATCTAATATAGAAATAAAATCCATCTTTATTTATAGAACATTTTATGTTTCTCCTTATTTCAAAACCCCAAAATAAATCGAATCCTTTACTATGACGTCGGCGTAGATATTTAATAAACAGTGCTGTGCTTTTTCTAAGTTCATGCGAAAAATGTGCCTAAACCTACTTTTAAATATTTTAAAACAGAATTTATAAACCACGGCCAAACAATGTCAAATCAAATTAGTAATCTAATTCGCCTGCCAACGTATATGGAGGATTCAAAACAAAGAATTTCGAAGTATTCTTAACGGAAAACCAAGGAAAGTAAAATTGCGCAAAATGTAATAAAATATATAAACATTATTATTATTGCATTATTATAAACATCCTATAAGATAAAAAATACTTTTTCGTCCATCAATGTGCTCTATCCACAAATCCTAAAGTGTAAAAGTTTTAGTTTCACTTCTTTTAATTTAATAAAATCTTTTTAACCCTTTAAAGCCTGATCCAAGAATAAACAAAACAGAAAATAACTTTTGTGGTTTGAAGTCCTTATTTAGCCTTTTAACAAAATATGTAAAAAGAAACAACAGAAACAATTTTAATATTAATAATTTATTACTATGCGATAAGTCAAGATTATTTTTGTGTAGTCTTCTGCCCTCTATTATCAGGGGTTCATGCACTGGAAAAAATCAAAATCTGATAAATCATTTTTCTTAAAATAAGTTACTGCATTTGCATTTCTTCTTAAATGGAGGAGATTAAAGAGACATTTTATGGCCAATGGAACAAGACAATTTAGATTTAAAATAAGAAAACACAATTGCATCTTCTTATTTTAAGTGCATTTCATCTAATTATCTTATTTTAAGGGTAAAAATACTCATTCCATTGGCATATTATCAAATTTACCTATTCAAATTTAGGAAATGTTTACTTATTTCTAGATAATTTTTCCAGTGTGGTGTACAGTAGGATTTTGAGCAAAGTTTCTACCATTAAATTATGCAAAAGGTGTCAGGCGCAAAACATTTCAGAAACATTATGTATCATCAAATATGATACATTTGAGAAGCATTACAGGGTTAAAGAGCCGCTTTTATTGTTTGTTAATCGATCATTAATCTAAAAAAGTCATTTTTAATGATTAATTGATTTGCAAAATAATCATTTGGTTTTACTGTTTCATAGGTAGAACATGTTTTTAGAAAGCACACTCTTTTAAAAACCTAAAATTACTATTTCGATGATGTACTAATAATTTTAAAACCCCTGTGAACTTTACAGGTTTATTAATCAAAGATGTTTAGTTTAATTTAGTTTTATTGAAAGGATCCCCATTAGCTACAGCTATGCTTCAGCTATTCTTCCTGGGGTCCTGAAAACATATATACATTTAAAAACAAAACCAAGACTACAACGAATATTTGAAAGAAAAAGACACAAACACATATAAAAATACATATACAATATATACACATATTAACGTACATATGTACCCTCATGCGGGTGTGATATATGACAAATATAAAACACATTCTACACTTACACCTGTAACCATACATACACATATACATACATATTCACAGACATATATAAATATAAACTTTCAGTTATATTATTTTGTTAGATGCATGTTGAAGCTGCATTACAGCAATAATCCTTGAAAAAACTTCCCAAAACCTGAAGATCATCAAATTCAGCAAAGTGTTACTGAAACATCTGCATTCCTCATGCATCCGTTACTTGGATCCGTTTGATTCCTGGCAGGCTGCTTCTAACATATCTGCCATCTCCACGTCTGTGGTATCATGCCCATGTGATTTGTCAATCCTATTGAATCAGTCTCATGTTAGTGGCCCCAACCCCCCCATGTGAGGCTAATTAAAACAATTTCAAGGACAAAGCAGGGGAGTCTATTGTATCAAACAACCAGCAGTGCAACGGATATGGTGTCACGGGGGCACAGTTGTCAAGGATTAGCGCCCCTCTGCAGGCGCGGATGGATTTATCGGCTTCCCATCACCGGTGATGTCACCAATAGAACAAGTCCATCAGAGCGTGTGAGAGCAGGACGGCAGGGAAAAGGTTTAGTTTCTGATTTACCTGCTGCTCAGCTCATTGCTGACAGAACCTGTTGATCGACGTGGAAATAATGGATAGTTTGCAGCGAGTTTAGTCAGAAATGATGTTTTTCAGGCATATTTGCAGTACTGTGGGGGTGGGGGGTGGGGTGGGCGATTTGAACTACAGTCCCAGTGGAATATTACCAAGAAAACAAAAACAAGGATTACAAATCATATTGAGCATCAGTGCATTTTTTCCAGAGCCTTGTGATTCTTCTTATAGGTGGAGCAACTCTCACATTCTTTTGCTGTGCAGATCCCCCCCCATGATGGTGACAAATCTTCAAACCAGTTTCCTCTTTCTTTTCTTTCTTTCAGCTCCACTAATGGCCCAGTGAGCTGGACTCAGCCTGTTCTAACTCACATCCTCTACGCCAACATATTTATGTGGCCCATTCAGGGTCTGTCATCACCACACTGCTGCACACCACACCATTAACAACACAACAGACACCAGTTCAAATAATAACCACGGTATTATGAGAATGCCATAAAAAATAAAAAAAAGAACTGTCATATGTGAACACACTGTATATACTGTTAATATCCCTTGCACCTTTTTCTTCCTCATTGACTATTTGAGCTGAAGCAACAGGTAAATTTCTCCACTGTAATCAATAAAATCAATCAATCAATCAATCAAATCATAATTTCTTGACAAACCGTCATAATATTAAATTAAACACAAACAGGAAACACATTGAATTACAGTCAAATTGTTTTAAAGTTTTCTATATAAGGAAAACCAGTTGATTGCACCCGACTCATTGACTCTTCGAGCAATCCCTCACACCTGGGCATGCTTATAGTGACAGTGGAGGAGGAAAACTTCCTTTTAACAGGAAGAAACTCTCCAGTGCAGAACCAGGCTCAGTGTGAGCTGCCATCTGGCGAGGCGAGGCCTACTGGGTTCAAGGAGACAGAAGCTAGTTAACATAGAAAAAGAAGATAGATACAAAAGAAGCTTTCAAAGGTGGGCGCGGTCCAGGAAAAACAGGAAACTCAGAGCATGGCAGACGAGCTCCAAACCAGCTCCCATGTCAGAGGATGAAGAGAGCACATCCAGTTAGTCACAGTCAGAGAAACAGGACTACACTGAAAAACAGGCCGATCTCCAGCATCTATATAAACAAAGGTGTTGATGGCAGCAGCACGATGGAGATTTCTCTCCAGGATGGAGTCACACGCAAAATGAGAACAGACCCAGATGAAGCTACTATATGAGAAAAAGCAGAACATTAGAGATTGAACTAACAGATTCTCGCGAATTGGGAGAATAGAGATAGAATGAAGCAGAATGATGAAAAAAGGGGTCCTATGTCCTCCAGCAGTCTAAGCCTACTAGCAGCAGGAACTATAGAGATAGCTCAGGATAACCTGAGCCACCCTAACTATAAGCTTTATCAAAAAGGAAAGTTTTAAACTTAAGCACTTAAAAGTAGACAGGGTGTCAACCTCCACGGACTAAAACTGGTAGTTGGTTCCACAGAGAGGAGCCTGATCACTAAAGATCTGCCTCCCATTCTAGTTTTACTGAGAAATTCTAGGAACCACTATTAAGCCTGCAGATTGAGAGCTTAAGAACATAAGGAGCAATCAGATCTCTGAGCAATATAAGGTAGACTTGGCCATTTAAGGCCCCATATATATGAGAAGAGATTTTAAATTCTATTCTTGACTTAACAGGAAGCCAATGAAGCAGAGTGAAACAGTAACTTTATCAAAAGGGAAAGTTTTAAGCCTAGCCTTAAAAGTAGACGGTGTCTGCCTCACGGACTAAATTATCAGTAAGTCATTTGGTTCTTGAAATAAGTGTCTTTTACTTTGTATTTAGTAGGGAAGAAAGACAGTTTGACAATGATTTTAGATTATTTACGATTACAGAGTGAATTTTGTTCCATTACTGTAAAAAGCAAAGAATACATTTTCTAAATAAAGAAAAAAGGCAATCCTGAAATGCTAATGCTAATGTTGTTAGCTCTAGCTAGTGAGCATCTGATCAAAAGCCGACCATATTTGTTTGTTGCTTCAAATATCTCATATATAACAGCTAACAGCTTGGGTAATGTTAGCCTTTCTGTGTTCACTCTGTAGGTTTTAGTACGGTAAGACCTGACCACCCATGCATTGCACAGCAACCTCCACAAATAAAAAAGGATATAAAATATTAGAATTATTTTTTCTGTATCACAAACAGCAACTTTTAAGTTAATAGGAAAATGACAACGTATTTAGGCCGACATTTTCAACTGGAATAGAATAGAAAATCCCTTTATTGTCCAAAAACGGGGAAATTCTGGTGTTTACACCAGTAAAAAGATTAAGGATTAGAAAAACTATTTATTGGAAGAAATGGTCACACAAATCTGGACATAAGCGTACAAAATGCATAAGAATTACACACTAGTGAAGAGTTAAAAAATAAATGATTATTAAACACTTATCAAACAACAAAAATACTGCACTTTAAAGGTGTTTTAACAATATATAACTGTGCACCTGGATAAAAAATAACCAATATAAACAATATGGACATTTTTACACTAATGGATATTTGAAAACAGCAGCAACATCAGAGATGTGCAGGAATGACAGCAGCATGTTATTTAACGGACTAACTAAGCATAGAAACATTGCAAAATCAGCATGAATGTAAAATGTATAGTTTGTACACGATACTAAACCTTTCAACTCAATACCGATATTAAGGAAAATATTCGATACTCAATACCATTTTCGATACCACAAGAATAAAAACTCCACATTTCAACCAGAAATATTTTGATTAATAATTAAAATACAATAAACAATAAGAACAATATTTTGGGGTTGTATGCTGTGCACAGTATTAAGCAAGCTTGATAAAAACTTACAAAATTAAAATTAAGGTGTTTCCTTCCTTGGCTATGCTTTTGCAGACATAACAATGACGCTAGCCAAACCAGTTAAAAAACAAAAATAATTCTCAGCAGCACACTGCTGTTACAAAAAAAGTCTGAAACTGAAAAGTGCACAGAATTATTCAATCACACAGTGTTCTGAAAGTGCATTTTCCTCTATTCTGCACTTTAGATGAATGACTGTTTAAGTGCCACTGGTGGTAGCACTGTATCGATACTTTTGAAAATGAATATTGTATCTGGATACAACATTTCAGTATCGATACTTTTGACAACCTTAGTAACAACTATCTTGAGGTTGTTGGGATTAGTCGTGGATCCACCTAATAAATTTGTGTTGCATCACATACATTTGAAAAACGCTGTTCAAACAATGTTGTTTAAGATCAAGCTTCTAAATATTACCATTGTATGAGTTTTATTGCACAAACGTAAGTTTAATAGATTAAAATATTCTCATTCTAATGAAAACAGCCTGAGAAAATTGTTGCAATCATCTCCAGTAGGGATGTAGGATATTGGGATTTTGGCTGATATCCGATATGCCGATATTTTAAAACTCATGTAGCAACCCGATAACTGATATCGATACCGATGTTAAAGAAGCTGGACAAAAAAATAAGCAGTCATTGAAAATAGCAGTTTTGTTATCCATTTCTGACACTTTGAAAAATAATATACTCAAATATATTTTCATATGCTGATATCAAATGGAGTTTTAAAAACGTGGCGTTATCACGATCTATTTTACTTTCAAAAATCTTGTGAAATTTCATCGTTCTGTTACAAACTCTCAGATATTTTTGCAAATTCTTGTCAGATTTTGTTAGTAAAATAGATCGATAACGCTGGCCAATATATCAACATAAATGGCAAAATTTCGCGGTGGAATTTTCGGGGATTTCAGAGCATAACGCATGACATATAGCAATATTTCATTAGTAAAAGAGATTGATGGTGTTTTTTAAAATGGCAATATCAGCATATGAAGATATTGGAATATTTTAATGTATCATCATTTTTTTAGACTTTTAGAAACATGATGTTGATCAAATATCGGGTTAACATCGGGTCGGTGGTTATGTCCGATATTCAGTTTTAAGGTCGATAATTTATAGCTCCATTATATCGCAGATCCCTAATTCCAGTGTCCCTACTTACAATCTTAACCCCACTCTGATATGTATTTTTATTGCTTATCTGCATTTTCACAATGGAGGCATTCATGTTATAAAGTAGAGATCGACTAACACAGGTTTGTTTGAGGTTGATGCCGATGCAGATTTTTTTTACGTACATTAGCCAAACAGATCCCAGATATGTGCTGCGAATACTTTTGACTGATTCTCTGTTGCTTTTTCTTCCACACTTTACATGATTAATTTATACAAAAATAACATATTTATTAACAAATCAAACAAAACACAGCAGATGGAGGGAGCAGCAATGGCATGGCTGCTGAATGCACCAATGAATCGGCCACAGCATGCATGTATCATCCGATACCGATACCAGGAAAAAAAACACTATGATTGGCCAAAAATATCAGCTGGCCGACAAATCGTTTTATCTCTATTACCAAGATCCAACTAAATTAAACTCATTGGCTGACAGACTTGATTCTCCTTCATTTTACAATTATGCTCTGTTGTCTGTTTTCCACATAAAATCCTAATAAAATTAGCTAACATCTGTTTTTAGTAACGTCGCCAAATGTGACGAAGCTCAAAAAGCGTCCTTCCTTTTTAAAGGTGACTGTAAAACTGGGTGGGAATCCCACAAACAGAGGTGTTGACACTGAATGTTTCATTAACACTTTTAAGGCCTTGTTCTTATCATCATGTCCAGGGCCGTACTTATCTCACAAAGGTGGTGGGGGGCTGTATGTGAGGGGCCAAACAATAGGCTGGACTGAGTGCATTCCCTTAAAGGTGTTAGGTTACATGAGCCTGGTGCATTTATTAGAGGATTTCTGTCTATAGGGGGGGTGGGAGGGGGTGATCTTTATCTATCGGCTTCAGAGAAATGCTGCGTCACTTATAGTTATTTTGAGCGTTGCAGGTTGACAACAAACCTCAAAATTCACTGCAAAAGTTTTCTTAAAGAAGGCAAATTCTCTAATAAATATAAGCACTTAATTTTAGCAGGGAAATAAGATGTAGTTAAAAAAGTAAAAAGAAAAACAATCCACTAAACAAAATAGTGTTTTGAGTTGAAAAAGCTTCCCGGATGGAAAGAGAAATGACTTTGAACGTAAAAACAAAGTCCAATGGTTTGTTTTTTAACTTTTTTGGAACCACTATGACCTGGATGACTGAGAATCTTCACCAAAAGATCTGGTTTTGCCCTTTTAAAATAAAATGATTACTAAATTATACACTTAAATAAGACAATGGAGAGGTTTCTGGTTTTTTTCTTATAATAAAAAATCTTTCAGTAATAAATTATTATTCTTACCTGCTCAAAACATGGAAAAGGAAAATGTTCCTACTTGTAATTACATTTCTGCAATGTAAGGCTTTTTTTTTAGCAACCAAGATAAAATAATCATGTTAGAAAGACACAAAAGGGTTTAATAATCGTTTTTTAATGTTTTCTCAACAATAAACTATGCACAAAATAGTTTAAGTTTGTAGTTTGATTTTTATACAATTTTCAGAAAGGGTTAGACTTTAAGGTTCAGCTGTAAAAAAAGAAAATGTGATTTTATGTTTCTATAAAGTAGATTTAATTCAGAAGTGACTGTACATTCTTTATAGGCCTTATTCTCTCTGGATTGATTTTTTTTAAAAGGAGACACAAAAATGCAATTATCCTAACAAAGAAAATGCTAATCCCTGAGCCAGTATGAGTGCATGGGTGGGATGCATCTGAAATGACCCGAGAATGAGTGTGAGAATGCTTCTGAGGTATTTTCACACCAATAAGCTCCAGGAGAGCCCGGCTAAAAACAGCCACTTATCATCTCTGGCGAGTGCAACTGAAAAAACAAAACCATGCTGCATTCAAAGACATGCATTTCCCCCGAGCACTCTTCCTGTGACGAGGTGGCACGTAGAAAAGGGAGATGCATTGACTGGACCAAAAAAAAAATCTGGTCATGCAACTTGCTGTGTATAGAGTGAATTTTGTTCCATTATTGTTGAAACGCATTATGTAAATTTAGAAAATAAAAAACAGAAAAAAAAAACTTTGAGATTCTTTTCATTTTGAATTCTTTTTTTAAATAAATATTTCTTTGAATGTATAATTTTTTTTTGTTTCAGAATGAGTTCTGCAATTAGCATTATCTTTGCTTTAACCCCTGAAAAAAAAAAAAACTATCACTTTTGACCAATTAAAATGTTGCTAATGTTCAGCAGACCAATAGGAAGGAGTCTTCACTCTTCATTCCAGACGAAGTGAATAGAATGATCTGTAAAATACAAGTTGAAAAATGCAATTCCTAAATCTTAATATGAAAATGAGAAAAATTTAAAAAACTGATAGAATATAATCATTAAAAAAATCTTAGGAAATCTCAATTATTATTTTTAGATTGCATCTTTTTTCATGTATAAAACTTTTTTTTTTCTTGCAACAATATTCGTACAAAATTCACTCCATATGAGAATAATTTATAACGTGCACGCTACAGTTCAACCAATATTTTTACGATTTACCATTTTTTTTTCTTCAGATTTTAGTATTTCACTTCTTTATTTTCTCCTGACTAGTGTTGCAGACTTCCTTTTCACAATCGTGTTTTGCAACGATTGCATCATGTTTTTGACTGCTGCACTTTACGGAATGGAAATGGTCATTTACTGTCTGAAAGCTGTACTAAACGGATTTTCACGAATTACACAAAGTGTATAAAATACTGTGTGCGTATAGTCATAAGTCTGAAATATTCTTCTCTCTCTACATTTTGTACTATATGCACTCTTTTATATTGTTCATCATATTTATCTTTTAATGGCATCTTGCTTCAAACATTTGTACTCTATATATAGCTTACTGAACCAGAATTCTGAAGAAGTGAGTAATCCCAAGCAGAGATGGGAAGTAACGAAGTACAAATACTTTGTTACTGTACTCAAGTAGATTTTTCTGATATTTTTACTTTACTTTACTACTTATTTTTATGGCGACTTTTTACTTCTACTCCTTACATTTTTACACAAATATCTGTACTTTCTACTCCTTACATTTTAAAAAATTGGCTCGTTACTTTAGTTTTGAATAATTTCAATGGAGTTACCGTTATTATTTTTCACGTCATCAATACCAAATTCAATCTAACTGATAAATCTTCATTGCATTTGATGCACCACTACAAAGATAACCGACAGATTCGGCGGCAGTATTCATTCGCGGCAAATCATTGCAGCTTGGTGGCGTATGCTAGCATAGTAGCATGGACCCACTCTAGATGATTGAAAATGAACACAACGGAGACCTATCTTATTGGCAGACATCCATTTAAAATGTGGGCAACAACGGCATGAAAAAGTGGTTTCTACTTTTACTCTTATAATACCTTAAGTAAATTTACAAGCCTGTACTTTGTTACCTTTACTTGAGTAAAAGAAGTTTAATCAGTACTTCCACTTTTACCAGAAGTATTTTTAACACAAGTATCTGTACTTTACTCAAGTACGGAAAAGTGAGTACTTTTGCCATCTCTGGTCTACAAAATTCTCCCATTGATTTAGCTTGTAAAGCGGGAGAATGGCGCTAGGCTTACCGCGTTATCGGTGACGCCACCGCCGAAGATGGCGCAGGAGGTGAGGGGTTACTACTATATTTGGGCAAAATGGCCGTAGCCTCAGACTCAGCATGGTGACGAAAAAATATTATTTTATTTTTTTACTGATTACCGCTAACTTCATTAAATCACTGAGAAGGTGTATTTGTTTTAGGTATAAAATGATCCATTTGTCGCCTTGCTGACCCAACTTTCCCTTTAACATATTAAAACCTGCAATTTTTGAGTTGATATGAAAATTACAAAAACTAACTATAGGCCGACATGGTCAAGTAGTCCTTGATCCCTTCAAAAAATGCACCCACAAGGAGGGGGTGGGGGGTCATTTTCCTCCATGCTGGTACTCGACTGGAGATTTGTCTTATGCTCATTGTTTCCCAGTTTAAAAGATGTGTCAAAGCTATTGCTGCATGCTTCAGTCACTTCCTAAAAAAGGTGCTGCTGGATGATACAAGGCGGCAGTGTCCAGTTTCAGAGGAAATGGTGAAAGAATTAGAAGCTGTGGGGGGGGGGCGATAAGCTCCATTTAACGCCACTTTTTTAAAGAAGAAACCATTGCTTTGCAGTTGGAGGTAGTGATTCTATAATCTGCAGGTTCAGGAGAAATTATACCGGAGTGAATTTCTCCCTGGTAACCAATCATAGAACATCTACAACAAATGGAATCCATTCATTAACGGCCTACAAATATAAGCAAACAGTCTGATTTTGCAATAATTTACAGAGTTCTGAAGATAAAAGGTAACAAATGGGTTGGGAGGGCAGAATAAGTCTCCTGCATTTCTTACAATCAGCCAAACTATGAAAGGTGAAAACAAACAAACAGTGTTTTTCTCACAGAACTTTAGCCTGAGGGAGCCCCCACCAGGAGGGGCTTCATCACAGCACGCTGTTATTAATCTTACTTAATTGTAGGCTATTCTGTTCAGATGTCTGCAGCTGTATTTTTCATCATTAAGCCTCTGTTTATAGTGGCAGGAAACTGCCCTAAAACGTACGTGATAGATTTTCTTCTTCTCAGTCCCAGAAAACAGGATAACGTGTCTTTTTGAACTTTGATTGGCCATTTCTCTGTTTATTTTATGGATTGAATATAAAAGAAAAGTGGAAACGCTTTTAAGCCAATTTGTGATTTGAATGAAGAAACGGGAGACAAAAAAAGCTCCAGCTGGATTATGGATTTCCAGGTACAGAAAAAAACGGAGTGATCTTTTTTATATCAGCATGACTAGTGAAATCCTTTTCTCTTCATTGCTACTTTAATTTCAGTGAAACATGTTGCTTTCAAAAATATTCACACCCCTTAAAAAATGTCTTTTGCCATAGTTCCTCAATTCTTAATGTTTTAATTCTATATGTTCAGACCTCAAGCAGCAAAGGCAGCAGAACACTGCAAAAAATGAAAATCTAAATAAGTCATTTTTTCTTAAACTAAGTGCATTTGTTCTTGAATTGAGGAGGTAAGTGAGATACTTTGCCAATGGAACAAGACAACTTACATTTAAAATAAGAAAAAGCAACCGCATTGTCTTATGTCAAGTGGATATTATCTAATAATCTTATTTTAAGAGTAAAAATACTCATTCCATTGGCAAATCATCCCATTTACCTACTAAAATGAAGGGTAAATACGCTTAATTTAAGACAATTTTTACTTATTTCTAGACCATTTTTGCAGTGAAGCAGCTAGTTTACATGCCAACAGTTGACGCGAATCAAGGCTCAGCAAAAGGTCCTGCAGTTTTGAGCATCAGAAGCTTCTGAGCATCTGCATGACATGTTTCAGAAGTAGCAGCAGCTGGAGTTGGAAATATTTAATTTTTTCTGCTCGACGCGCAACATCAACCAATCAGAGAAGCTGATCTGGGAGCTGGCAGGGAGACAGACACAGCGCTGCTGATGCAGAGCGCTATGATCACTCCTCTGGAACAGTTTATTAACGTCTAAATTACCGGCAAAATATGTCCGCTTTATTATTCTGGTGCCTGCAGTTTGGATTATTTACGTGAAAAACGCCTTCCAGCAGCCGCGAATAGTAGCGATAAAAAACGCAAAGGGGCGACCGAGCCGGAGGCTGCTGTTGAACGGGATTCCCAGTGACAGAGCACTGAGAATCCCGTTATGGGGGGTCTGAGCTAGCAGTATCAGCCCGAGACTTCCGGCAAAGAATTTGAAGCCGCTCACCAAACGAACGCCCAATCAGCGCTGGCTTTGAGGTGTGACGCAACGAGAAGCGCGACAGTTCAGTCTAAAGAACATGGCGGCTTCAGCCGATGAAACTAGCGTTAGCGTGGCTATCGAGCAAGTTTTATCGGAATTACAGAGTATTTCTTCACTGAAAGAAGAGCAAAACACTGCTCTGGAGGCTTTTCTCAGAGGAAAAGATGTTTTTGCTCTTCTCCCGACTGGTTTCGGCAAGAGTTTGATCTATCAATTGGCTCCTCTTCGCCGTCGCTCTGTTAGTACGTCATATGCTTCGTTGATCTGATTGGTTTATTTGTCCCGTCTATCACCAACCAACATATTCTCATTATCAGTTCGTATGAAATCGAACGAGAAGTTATGCACACTATTTCGTACGTTTTGGACGTTTTTCCTCAAAAAAACCACATCAGTGCGCATGCACTGGCAGACTGGCAGGCAGTCCGTGGACGGACGTAAAACTGGGAAAAACAGTGCAATAATCACTTCTTCATGTCTCTAACTACGTTGCTTGCCGTTTTATATCTTATGGTAAGGGTTAGGGTCAGGGTTAGGACTAATTGTAATTTATATTCTATGTTCTTGAATTGTGCGTAAGATGCGCATACGACGAAAAAAACGTCCAAAATGTACGCAATTACGGTGCATAACTTTTCGCACGATTTCATACGAACTCATAATGATAATACACTGCACCAACATAGGCCAATCAGCTAACCAGTATTTTCGCCCCTTCCCAAAATTACTTCAACGGAAGGTTTCCAGATGGATAGAGTCAGGTTAGGTCTGAGCGGCTCTGTAAGCAAAATAATATTTGAAGGCAGGATGGTGATCTGGACGAACCGACTGCACTGATGAAGTTTTCAGGTGGACTTTCTCACTTAAAAAACATTAAAACTACTTTTTACCAACTGATCACAGCAAATATATGAAAGCCGCTTTCTGCTATTAAACACAGGAGCAGCAGAAGCATCAGACACTCTGGACACTTTACTGGATGTCTGACCTTTATGTGGAAAAGCATCAAGAATGAAGCAGTAGAAGCTTTTTTGCTGCTTCCAGTGTTCAGGTCTGAACGTAGCATTAATCATTAAAATAAGCCAAGAGACTCTCGATTTCATCCACCATTGTTACAGGCAAAGAAAGGATAGGGTAGCTCCACCCAACGGGCATCAGTCCCACATTTCGACCGTGCAAATAGAGCTTCAGCCGCGCATCAGAACTAAACTTTTACAAGATTCAAAAACAAAGGAGCACAAGCGTGTTTGCTGCTTCTGCTGTGTGTGGTCTGAATGTAGCATTATACTGCAAACATGAAATTAGTACATTTTTCTAAAAAAAAAAAAGTATTTGTCTTGTTTTAGGAGGTAGGTTTTGCAATTTGCAAATGGAATGAGATGATTTAGATTTACAATTATGAAAAAATTAACCCATTGTCTTATTTTATGCATAATATCTAACTGTCTATTTAAAGGACAAAAATACTTATTTCACTGGAAGATCATATTATTTATCTGCTTAAATTAAAGGCTAAAGACTTATTATAGCAAATGTTTACTTTACTGTAAATCAGAGTTTGTGAATGATTATTATCCTGCTGGGAGGTGATTAGATATTATGCACTTAAAATAAGATATCTGAGTCATTCATTCAAACATTTATATACACAATATATTTATTTCAGGAAAAGAGATACATATTACTCTCTTAGAACAAAACTATAGTTGTTTTTTATTTCAAATGCAAATCATCTTGGCAAATTGTCTGACTTATTTGCACCAAACAAATGAAATACTCTTATTTTGCTAAAAGAATTACCTGCTTACATGTCATTTTTGCATTGCACAGGTGTTTTTGTACAGGTTTGTTCATTTTTACTCCAATCAGGGTTGTGTTTTTGTTGTTTTCAGTCTTCATACCCTGATTTTTCCCACCTGAGTTGTGGCTGTTTGTGGCTCCTCCAGAGTAACCGTGAGCCGCCTTCTGGCTCCTCTGATGGTCTGAGCGATGCTCTGTGAGATCTACAAAGCCTGGGATGTTGTTTTATGACCTAATCCGGCTTTCAGCGTCTCCACCCTGGTCTGCAAGCCTCTGTTTGTTCACCGATGTTCTTTAAAACCTTCAGAGAACAGCTGGATTTACAGCGAGATTGGATTACACACAGGCGCCTCTATTTAGTAACTGGGCGACTTCTGAAGGTAAACGGTTTCACTTTGTTAAAAAGTGTTGGAGCAAAACGGAGCCAGACTAAAAAAAATGCCCTCGATCAAGTTAAGATTTTATTTTTTTTAATGAAATAAATGGGAAATCTTGTTATTATTATAAAAAAAAAACATAATTGCACCATATATATTTAATGCTCTGAACATCATTATAGATGCATTTTTTTTCACAGATTCTTTTCCTCTACAACACTGTTTACATTTGATCACTGCTGCTGCTTTAAGAATTTAATTGATTGATTGATTTTATTGATCTCATGGGGGAGAAATCAGCTCAAATAGTCAAGGAATTGGATGTGGAAAATGAAGAAATACATGCATGGGATATATACAGTATACACGTATATACTGTATATATAAACAGAATCACACAGGGTTATTGCACAGGGTATTTACATGGGTATTTATATAGATGTATATATATATATATATATATGTGTGTGTGTATATATATAATTATTGCACTGGATGTCCAATATAGAGAAACAGGTTATAGTAAATAGTAAAATGCACATCATACATTGCACAACAAATGGAAATGTCTGTACAAAATGTAATTTTGTTTTGTATACACTCTGTGTATAAAAAATGCCAATAAAACTTGTCTAAGTCAAAGTCTTATCTTTCTGCTATTTTCTACTTTGTTTTGTTTCATTGCATCAAGTGCTGGAGTTTGTTGTTGTAAAGTAAGAAACAGTTGAAAAAGTCCAAGTTATTTGCTTCCATTTTCTCTTTCCTAAAGTCTTCTTTAGTTGCGGTTTATATTTGTGTTTATAGTTACATAAATCTAATTTATTTTCTCACTTAATTGACTTTTGGAGGAGTGTGGATTCATAAGTTACGTAGGAATCAGGAAGATTGTTGTTATGACATTAATCAAACATAATGTGTTACTTTGGTCGTTTTAATTGGATTGTGTGAAATAGTTTTCCTGGCATTTATTCCACAGTTATCTGAGGATCTTTGTGCATCATCAGAACGGACACATCCTCATTCGTCATAAACCTCCTTTTTTATAGCATTTGTTTTTTAAACATGAGTATTTTTGCTAAGATTCATGTGAAACGACAGTTGAAAACACCTGTTTGGGTAATTTCCAGATTATAGTGAGAGAAGCATGAGTCAGGCCTTTATTGCTTTATAGCAGAGCTTGCATTCCAGTGACGACATTTTTAAAAAGGAATGCATCATGGTGGAATGATTGCTCTTACTCCTCTCTGACCACTTAGTCAAAAAGGGATTCATATGGCAGGGATCTCTACGTCTCTCCTCAACTCCTCCTCCCATGGGACGTAGGGAAGCGCAGAGCTGGGGGGGGGGATGGGTATTTAACCAGGGAGAACAGAAATTGGAAGGGGGGTGTGAGTATTTACATAAATAGCCAATGCAACCCCCCACCCAATCAAAAGCTGATCCCAAACTTTCAGCCAAACTTTCCTGATCACATGACTCTCATGGATGTTGAATCTGATGCTTTTGCCAGCAGTCCCTCCATGTTTGCAGGGCTGGGGGGGGGGGCCGGTGGGAGCTCTTGGGGCTTTTTTCTGCACATTGGGCAGTGGGACGGCCCCTACATACAAGTATGTGTTAACACATAGTTAAACACACCTACATTGAATTTGTTTAGACAGCAGGCCAAACAGGTTTTAGGGCTTTGCAAAATTCTCTGCATGTGACATTTGAGAAAAATGGTCTCAGAGGAGTGGGGGGGAGTTCCTTGTTTTGTAACCTTTTTGGCAGCTTATTTTAAAGCAAGTGGGCCGCTGAGATTTTACATGAAATTAGAATTAGGTATGATCAAATGATTTATATATTTTAACTTGAAAAGTTTTAGAAGAATGTACACTGCAAAAACATTCTACAAATGCGTAAAAATGTCTTAAAATAAGTGTATTCACCTTTAATTTAAGCCGGAAAATAAGATGATCTGCCAATGGAAAGCGTTTTTTCCCTTGAAATAAGATAATTAGATATTATGCACTTGAAATAAGAGACTTCAGTTGTTTTTTCTTATTTTAAATGTTAATGGTCTTATTCCATTGGCAACGTGTCTCACTTACCTGCTCAATTTAAGAAAAAATCC
>JAGKQL010000065.1:5526952-5548265 GCA_018398635.1 Cyprinodon brontotheroides | reverse complement strand
GCGGGTCCATTTTCGTGGTTAAGTCAAATTCAGGTGCTGAACTATGTGGTCGATATTGCTCTGTTCTTCCTGGAGATATTCCAGAAGAAGAAGATTCTGTTGTAAGCCCGACAGCAGGGTGAGTAGCATTAGCAGCAACCATTCAACACAGTGCAGCGCCATTGTTGTTGTGATACTGGCCGCGCATGGTTTAGAGGCGAGGCTATGGCGCATGCGTGTATAAAAAAATGCGGTTAGAACTTAAAGATGGAAACCCGGCGTTTCCAGAATCTTCCCCACTCTGAAGGCTGAATAAAAAGATGATCGTTTACAGACCCCCAGCGCCGGCTTCGTGTGGATGAGAAGGCTGGTTTGGTGAAAAATGTGTGCGTTTAGGCCCAGCCCAGGGTTAAGACCGTGTGGGACGGGGCCTAAGTTTTGCTCTAATAAGCAAGGGGCCTGTATGCGGGAATTAGCATAACAGCTAGGTGGTCATAAGAACCGTAGTGGGGACGGGGCCTGCTCTGAATGCATCTTTTATGTTAGAGTAAACCAGGTCTAGGGTGTTGCTTAAATGGTCAAGAATAGTTTTATTTACAGAAAAAATACTCCAGAAAAAACACTGGATGACCGTAGCTCCAGCAGGCATTGGCGGTCCTGATACTAGACTGATGCATAGTTTGTAGCGTGCTAGGCGGCATATTTGGAAGAAATGCTTGCAGATTGTCTGAAGAGCTGCAGAAAAAAATTTCCTGCCTTAAAGGTGCCACCACGTCTTGGATAATTGAGAGAAAGTAAAAAAGCAAAAACTAAATTTTACTGGTAGAAATTAAATTTTACATATACCTAGAAATATTTACACATTTTAAGAGGACATTTTGACATTAATCAGCTAGAGATAAGGACCAGCACACCTCACGACCCCAGCTAGCATAAAGCATGACGGAAAATAGGATGGATGGATACTACAAATTATGACCAGTAACAATAGGAATGTGGAGATCTTAAATTAATTTTTAGACGTCCAGAATGTTTGTTTTAGCTATAAAGGATGTAATTTTGTTTAATATCAAATAAATATCAAAAATGCCTATTTAGACTAACTAATAAATATCTAAGCAGCATGCCATAGCCTGTTCTAATTACAATAACATTACGGAGGGAAAAATACTTCTCTGGTTGATTTATTTTGTATCCATAAATTATATTTAGGTGAAATCTCAAAGGAGAGAAGCGTATCTGTCAGCAGCTGAAGATAAAGAATAAACAAGTTGTTCAAAACAGATAGGACCTGTGCATCATTTAATGGGGTTCCTCCTCATTATAAAGTTATACAGTAAATAAAAAACTGTCTGACTGTGCAGTGTTTTTAATAATGCTGTTATCACACATCAGTGTGCTTTCACCAATATTAAATTCACGAATAGATACACCACTACAACAATTCAATGCTGCAAATGTGAGGACCGGATGAGTGTTCGTGGAAATAGCTATGTGTGATGGATTGTTCTAGGGCTGGTGATTATAGAAAAAAAAAGCTTATCGATAAAAAAAAAAATGCATATTGATCGATATCGATAGTTTGAAAAGATTTGTAACCATATTTTATGTGCAGCTCTGCACTAGACTTTTTATGATATTGATAAATGATTTAATTTTGGTAAAATAACACAAACTTTCAGACTTCCAATTAAATATTTATTTAACCAACTTTTTTAACCATAACAAATTGTTTAAAGAAAAATAACTTAAGAGACCTGAGTAAATGTTGGAAAATACTGACAAAAGAATAAATCCTCAAAGGACTACTAAAAGTGACCAAAATAAATATAACAAATAAATAAATAGGAATACCACTATTTGGGTGGGAATAGTACACACCACCAGCTTGTGGGTGAATTAAAAGATTGTAGGAAGTGAGGCTAGCATGGAAACTCCACTCAAGAACAAAAGCAAATCAACTCACCTTTTAGCCTAGCATTTCTATGGGTATTTTTTCTCACCCTATTCTTCTAGAGGTGCTGCTGGCACCTCGTTATAAGTTCACAGACTTAGTTTCCTGCTTTAACCTGAGTTATTACTTTGAAGTTTACTTTGAAACTACCCAGAACTGAATTTTATTTTTTTATTTTTTTCCCCGGGGTTCCCGAAGAGTTCCTCGGAGGAGAGCAGCGTCGGGGCCTACGGCTGTAAATACTCCTGTCTGGTGTGTGGCGTGGGAATAGATAGAAAAAAGGATTGGGTTTATGCATTTATCAGACATGGTTTTCCACTGGTTCCCGACACATTTTTCCAGATGACTGTGGTTTGTTTTTGAGATGCGACTTGCCATGCGAAATACTGCCAGACTGCCAGAACTTCACAAAAACCCTTCTTTAAAAACAATTTCTCCGCCTCGACTCTCCTTGCTTTCGACATCTTCAACCGGTCTGTGTTGAGGTTTGAGTGGAAGTGGCTTTGACTCGCGTGCCTGGGTCCGCTATTGTGATTGGTTGGGAGGAAGCAGTGACTAGCTTAAACTTCACATGCTAGGCTACAATGAGGAAGGAAGGAAAACTGCGTTTCTTTTGCTAGAACTTTAGTGACTACTCTTTTTTTCTATTCGCCTACGTCTAGCCGATCGATATATATGCGTTATTGAATTATACGCCCAGCCCTAGATTGTTCCAATTCAGTTAATTTAGCTCCAATTCACATCACATCATCTCAAGGCACTTTACAGATACAGTTCAACCAGATCACACAGTCAAATTGATTCAAGTTTTTTATCTAAGGGAAAACCAGTTGATTGCATTGAATCATTATTGACTCGAAGGCAATCCCTCACACTAAGCACATGCTTGTAGCGACAGTGGTGAGAGGAAAACTCCCTTTGAACAGGAAGAAATCTCCAGCAGAACCAGGCTCAGTGTGAGCGGCCATCTGCTGAGGCGACTAGGAGGTTCAAGGAGACAGAAGCAGAGATACTAAGAAAGACACAGCCAGGCAGACGAGCTCTGAGCCAATTCCCATGTCACAGGACGAAAAGAGCACATCCAGTTAGTTACAATCAGAGAAACAGGACTACAGAGAAAAAATAGGCAGACCTCAAACATCTATAAACAAAACATGTTGATGGCAGCAGCACAGCTTATATTTCTCCTCAGGATGGTGTCACATAGTTAGGTGAAACAGTAGCGCTCATAAAGAAAACTGAATATGAATCTACAATTATACGCAATCTGAGAACCCTCGCATTATACGCATGTAATTCTCTGCGAATTAATACCGCTCATTTTTTAATCTGCTGATTATATCATACAACATGATTGGTTTTAAGAGAGTGGAGATAAAGGACGCTGAGTTTATTGAGGAAACTCATTAAAACCCTGACCAGGTTATTTAGGGAGAGAATGTTACCATGGTAACAGAAACATAGGTTGAGTAAACTGTCTTTGTCAGGCAGAAAACTCAGCGTTTCCCCAATTTCAGGTTTCCAATAAACCTGCTTTGTGAAACGGAGCCCAGTTTAGAGTTATATATCATGGCCCATGTCACTTATATAAACACAGCTTTATATCCAGAAAACCGCTAAAGTCTGATTATAATCAGCTGATGTATTCCTGATTGGTTGAGGTTAAAACAAGTTAACATCATTTAATCCTGTTTTATAATCCTTTTTTATATGATTTTACCCAGTTAGAGTTAATAGTAGTAAATAACTTGCTCCCAGGTAAAGAAGCGGTGGGGAAGTTCTGAGGCGCGGCTGCCTTCATGGGGACATAACTTCCATATTTAACACTAACCCGTCAGTATTTGATTTGACAGAGAATGCATGTATGGCAGTTTGCCATAAGAATCCAGAAGCATATCGGTAGCCGTCAACATGTTCCTGTTACAGAAAATGTTTCCTTGTCACTAAAAATAAAATGTCTGCATGGATGTTCAGCATTCCAGATCAAAGATAACAATACGTTTCCTGTCACCATACATGTTGATCATTCCAGATTAAAGACAGCCGCCAGTTTTTAAAGCTCCTGTCCTTTCTCTTCACCGGGTATCTGTTTGAGGATTACACACAGCAAAGGTAACATCCAGCAGCCTCTCCATTTTATTCCTTCACCTCAGATTTATTTAAACGTTATTTTACCCATCGTTAAGGTTCTTTATGAAATCAGGACTTTAAACATTGTCTATCCTCAGATGGCATCTGCTTTACATTTGGTGTTCCTCCTGGGCTCCGTCATCGGCCTCCTGACTGTAGAAGCTGTGAGTGAAATTAACTTTGATTAAAAGCCGAGCGCATTAATGCGAAGCAAACGGTAGAAAACTGAGTAACTTTGGACCAAAAGCAGGAAAGAAAGGAGACAAAAGATCCAACTGGTTTCTGGTTCTAACTGTGGTTCTGTTTTCACAGGCGCCTTATCCAGCTGAAACCCTCAGGGAGGCAGGTTGGTTCTTCTCTCTCTTCTGTCAAATACCTTCAGATTCAGACCTTCTATAGATATGTAATATTAGATCATCTTTATGAAGTCAATTTCGATGAATTCAAAGCAACAGAAGTTCTTTAATCATCAAATAATGACAGATCTGTAAAACATGGAAGTCAAATTTTTATCTGTAGGTTTGTTAGCTTCGTGCTTTAGTTCATCTTCCAGCTTAAGGTTCATCAAAGAAGAGAAGAGACAAATAAAGTAAAACATCAGAGATGTTGAGTTTCTAATTAAAGCTGGATTTTATAAGGATGAGTTGGAGAGATGTAAACAGGAAACTAAACTAAACCCCAACAATATCTCCTGATAAATAAACTCAAACATCTTAGCTCTGGAGACAAAGTAAAACATGTCTGTCATAATCTATATATACGGAAGAGGATTAGAGCCACTGAAAAAAACTGATTTTTAATTTAACTGATTTTTGTGAAATTTTTTGTTTCAGTTTAACCGTTAGCTGAGGAAAAAAAAGTCAGAATTCTGACTTTTTCTGTGAAAAAATTCAATTATTTTTTCTGAAAATTCCATGACTTTGAAATGACTAAAAATAGTCAGAATTCTGAGAAAAAAAGTCAAAATTCTGAGATTAAAGTCAGAATTCAGAAGAAGTCAGAGATAAAAAGTCAGAATTTTGAGATTAAAATCAAGAATTCTGAAAAAAAAGTCAGAATTCTGACATTAAAGTCAGAATTCTGACATTAAATCAGAATTCTGAGAAAAAAGAATCAGAATTCTGAGGTTAAAATTCTGAGAATGCAGAATTCTGAGATTAAAGTCAGAATACTGTGAAAAAAAAGTCAGAACTCTGAAGTTAAAAGTCAAATTCTGAGAAAAAAGTCAGAATTCTGACATTAAAGTCAGGAATTCTGAGATTAAAATCAGAATACTGTGAAAAAAAGTCAGAACTCTGAGATTAAAGTCAAAATTCTGACATTAAAATCAGAATTCTGAGAAAAAAAAAGTCAGAATTCTGAGATTAAAGATCAGAATTTTGACTTTTTCCAATACTATACTAAAATTAAAATAAAAAAATCAGTTAAATTTTCAGTTAACTTTTTTTTTTTTCCAGTGGCCCTAATCCTCTTCCGTATCTATGAAGTTATAAACTCTGTGGTTAATATTGCATGTCTTTAACTGGTTTCTCTTTCCTGAATATTTTCTCTTTAAAATCTTCTTTTAATTGCAGCTCCTGTCTGTCCCGCTCGTTGTCCTTCTGGTTGGACACAGTTTGGCTCTCGTTGCTTCATTTTCTACTACCAGTCCAGGACATGGAGTGATGCAGAGGTACTGAACAGATCCCAAACTTGACTGTTTATTGAAGAAGAGGAGCTATTTGATGTGTGATTACAATTTGTGGGGAGTCTATATATATTCTAACCGCAACCTTAGGCAGAACAGGAAGAAACATACCTCAAACATTTCATGATTTGGTTTGTTTAGCTTCAGAACATCTTTTGCAGTTTGTGAATTAGAAGGAGATTGATAAAAATGCTTTTTGGTTCTATGTGTTAATGTGTGGTGGAGTGATATTTATAAATCTTAGAACAACTGATATTAAATTACAGAAAACCTACAGAGCCAAAGAAAAAAAAAGAAGAAATGTGACCCCTCTAATAAGCATAAAAAAATGAAGGAAACAGTTTTAATGGTTTTGAATAACCAAAAAAGTTCCCTTTTCTTCAATTAATTTAATAAGAATTTAATAATTTTCTCATCCATTATTTTATTGTTTTTCTTTAAGGAAAAATAGCTGTTTGGCAAAAAAAACGGAAATCTCTGACAGGAATTTGTCAGATAAATATAATAAAATTGTTCCTTTATTACTAATATCACCTTTACCATCTCACATGCTGCTTCATATCTAATAATAATAATAATAATAATAATATAATGATGTTCCTCAAACTGAAGAGATCTTTGATTAAAAACCCTCTTGATTTGGTCTAAAAAGAATTATAAAATAAATAAAAAATGAAAAAAATGGATAACAGTTAAAAATCAAACCGAACTTAGAACTAAACTTGTATTCAGAGAAAGTTAGATATTTTTCTGGTGAAAAGGAATAAACTATGATGAAGCGATGTTGGGTTGAGGACCCAAAAGCTGAGGCAAGTTGGCAGAGGTGAATTTTGGTGGGTTTATTGAAGTTTACAGATACGGAGGCAGGAATCAAAGATCAAAATAACACTAACCAGAACCAAGGAGACATCAGGGGAAACCAAACTCTAGGAGCCAGGGAGACGAGGTAAACAGACAGACGTTTTGACCGAGGATCCAGCAAACAGAACACTGAAGAGGGAGGGCTTTTAAAAGGGGACAGAGACAAGAGAGGGCTAACGGAGGATTGAAAACAGGTGAGGGGAGAAGAACAGAAAACAGAGGAAGGAAAAGAGAGGACACAAGAGGCGGCAGCAGAGGACAGCAAATGCAAAACCAAGAAGACTGAATACTAAAAGCGAAAATCATAACAGAAACAGAAACCTAACATAAACAAATCTTTTCTAAATTTCCTCTTTAACTTGCAGCGTCTCATCTGTTCCTTTCTTTTAGAAATTCTGCATTTCTATTGGCGGGAATCTGGCCTCGATCCACAGCATAGAAGAAAACAACTTTGTGAGTGAGCTCGTGCACAGAGTGACCGGCGGTAGTCGTGACACCTGGATTGGAGGCTACGATGCAGTCACTGTAAGTCCTGTAAACACAGTCTTGTTCTTTCAGTGTTCTATTGTGCCTTTAATCTATCTGATGATCTCTGTCGTCAGGAGAACACGTGGCTGTGGAGCGACGGGTCAAGTCTAGAGTTTGTAAACTGGTATCAGGACCAGCCAGACAATGGTCACAGTTCAAGAAATCAGCACTGCATGGAAATCAACTATGCAGGTAAATAAATATTTACTGGACTTTGAACTTTTTATTGTATAATACAAAATGAACTTTTTTTCTTTTGCCGTTTTTCTTTCTGGTGCATTTTAAATTACTTTTTATTGTACAATTGCTGGTGAAAATTCTCAGTCATCTCTGATACATATAACAAGAAATTTTATACAAAATGCAAAAGATCCGTCCAGCCCAGCAGTCTGTGGGGGAGGTGGGGTTCACTCTGGACAGGTCGCCGCCAGTGGAAGGCAGAAAATTACAAGTGTTTCATTTCTATATTTTTTGTCTCCAACAGGAGAGTACTGGAATGACATGCCATGCAGCACCAGGATGCCTTGTGTTTGTTCCATGAACCTCTGAAGCATCTGTTGCAACGAATCACTTCAGATCCACACAGAGCAGCTGGAGGCTTTTAATTTGATTATTTTCTTGGATTTTATTCTTCATTGAATTAAAGAAGATCACTTTTTCTTGCTGATTATTTAAAACGGTGACATATACTATCTATTGATTTGATTTTCTATGGATAATTTAAGTAATTAAATAAAAAAGAACTAGAAACATTATTATGTTTATCTCAATCTAAAACTGTGATACTTTAAAAATCCATTGTTAAAATAAACCCTTGACTGAGCATGATCCGTTGGTTTGTTGTTGCTCCAAAAATTAAACAAGAGGTGTGATACATCTATATCTTGTATATCTATTGATTCATACAATAGGAGGGGTATTTCTGGCCAGACATCAGCAGATTGAAGACCAAGTAAGGACTGAGAGAGCAGATTCTTTGCTAGTTACACCTGAATTATATCTATATAACAGGAGATGAGGAATACTGGAAAAAAATAATAAACAAAAACAAAATCTGAATTGTTAATTTTCATAATTCTGAAAATAATCACATTTTTTTTTTTTTACATTAAAGCTTTTGGTAATGTTGAAGATCTAGCAAGATGTGAAATTTTTAAAGACAGGACCATTGTATTCTATGCAGTTTAGGGAATCCAGAAATTCATTAAGAGTCCAAGAAAGCTGGATGCTCCGTAATAATATCATCTTAAATTCATGAAAATAGTTCATTTAAAAGTATTATGAAGGATTTTCACGATTTTTTTAAAAGATCCACCCTCTCCACTTTTCGCACTGCAAAAACCATCTAAAAATAAGGAAAAATTTCTTAAATTAAGAGTATTTACTATTAATTTGAGTAGGGTAATAAGATAATTTGCAAATATAATGGGTATTTTTAGTCTTAAAGTAAGAGGATTAGATAATATGCACTTGAAATAAGACAATGCAGTTGTTTTTTCTTATTTTAAATTTAAATTACCTCTTCGCTCCATTGGCAAAAGTGTCTCCAGTTACCTCCTCAATTCCAAGAAAAAATGCACTTATTGCAAGAAAAAATTACTTATTTAGATTAAAAATTTTTGCAGTATGGACTAGGGATGGGGCGTTTTATGAAAACCGGTCAGAATCTGGGTTTGATCAGTTTGACTACCGTCTCTTACGGTTCCCGTGTGTTACGTGCTAGGGTTCATGCGCTGCTCCTTTTTTTCTCATAGAGGAAGCGATTACACCCAGAGCAGAAGGTATGGCGGTACTGCAACCAAAGCCAACCGCCAGTAGTAAACAAGAAGAAGAAGAAGGAGGAAAGAACAGGAGTTGGAAGACGCGCCAGCAGCACACCTTATAGGTCTGCTGTATGGGACCACTTTACATTTAGAAGTGACCTACCTCACGACAGGCGGAAAGAAAGTTGTGTGGATAAAAGTGCAACAGTGTGCAAGCATTGTGCAACACGCCGTTTTGTTTATGCTAACAGCAACATGTCATGCTAACCCGAAATCCCTCATACTGGCCAGCGGCTTCAGCTCGCTCCACGACCGCTGCTCAAAGCAAGAGCCTACAGCCCCCACTGTGGCCGTCTGCTCCCCACTGAGTTCCTTTGGAGATGGTAGAGAGCATGTAACCTGTCAGGTTAAGAGCATGCGCCAGATGATTAAATTCAAAGCAGCAAAACATACGGAAATGATCCAGGGTTTCCATGGGATCATTTAAAATAATTACAATCCATTATTTTTGGGATTTTTTTCATTAATTTCATAATTTTTTATGGGATTTCGGTGTAACAATCAACATGTATCAAATCGAACCAAAAAAACCGTGGATCAGAAACCGTGGAATCGAACCAACTGGAACCGTGGATTTTGTGAACCGTTCCACCACTAGTATGGACAGATGATCACTTCCCTGTTGGTCTTGTTACTCCTCCTCACCGCGTGGTGCCTGTGATATCTTTTGGTATTAATCGACACTTCGAAGACACTTTTGTCTGTGTAGTGACCTTTGGCGCTTTTCAAAGAACCGTGGTGAGTAAGGTGAGCTTCAATGACTGTCTGAAACCACGGATATATGCTCGAAAGTGCGCATTCTCGCAGAAAAAAAGATAAAGGGTAAGCTGGATGGCGGTAGCCGCGCACATACAATCAGCCTTTTGTACCTCTGCTTCTGTCTCCCTTGAACCTTCAGTGGCCTCAGCAGATGGCCACCACACACTGAGCCTGGTTCTGCTGGAGGTTTCTTCCCTGTTAAAAGGGAGTTTTTCCTCTCCACTGTCGCCACAAGCATGTGCTTAGTGTGTGATTGTATTTGGAGTCACGAAAGTCGATGAAATCAACTGGTTTTCCTTAGATAGAAAACTTTGAATCAATCTGACTGGGATGACATGGCTGGTGAACTGAAGAGTGCCTTGAGACAACATGATGTGAATTTACGCATATAGAAATAAGCTGGAAATAGATAAATCTGCAAAGTGATTTTAAGTCAGTTTTTTCATTGTCTTCACTCACTCAGACTCCATGTAGATGTCTCTGAAAGCAATGACGCTTACAGTACAGTTTCATGTCAATCATGGATTCATATTTAAAATTTCAAAGAGAGGAAGATAATCCAGAGTGTACACAGATGGTCAATTTTATCAGAAGGGGGACTGCATTAAATGAATCCCCATTCAGTTTGTTCAAAGCTCAGAGAAACCCAGCAGCTCCTTGTTATATGCTGCAGTCCATAGTTGGCATTTTAATAGATAATATGCCCAAAATAGCTTCACAAATACAGATAAAGAGCATAGTGTATCAGTATAAACATCTAAATCTGAATGGAGGCCTAACTGGAAGCTGAAACATTCAAACTTATTACATAAAAGAGCCACGGTGGAGAATCAGCGTTCCTCTCAAAGCTGCTGCTAGAAGGAAATGCTCCTGTGTGTTTGTCTACCAGGTAAATTTCCAGCAAAAACATGCCAGTCATTCCTTCACATGGCAACAGCTCCTCAGACACGTTGGAAGCGCTGCCAACTAAATTAGCCATGACAGACACAACATTGAGTCGTTACTGGAACCCGTCCCAAAAACATCTCTTTCCTCATGACGTCAAATCTGTCTGCTGCCAGTCAGGTTTTTCACCTGCATAGTCTAGTTCTCCAGCAATGGCCGCCGAAGACAAAGCCTGGGGCGCAACCATTGTCGTTCTCAGGCTAATTTATCACCTTTAACATTGTTTTAAATTGTTCATTAAGGTTCCTTTCTATGCTAGTACTTTCTCATGTCAGGAGTTTTAATCAGAGCTTTGCACCCATTCATAATAACAATGAGTGTAATTAATTTAGGGACTTTTATTGCTTAGTTGAACTGATCTTTATCGAGGGTGGAATGATGATACAACATTCTAATGTGATGCATTCTAGCGATAAGAAACGGCTCAAGTTCGATTTTTCGTTAAATTCAATGTTAGATTTAGAAAGACAGGTTTTGAAATAAACACGGAGCCTTGCTACTGTGTTTAAATTATTTTAGCACCAGGTGTTAGTCTTAGCCATAAACATCTTTTAGGCTGCATATCTAGGTGTAGTTCTGGATTCAGACTTGAACCTCCAAAAGCATTTAAAGACAATTACAAGGTCGAGCTTTCTATCACCTGAAGAACTTATTGTATTCCAAGTCCAATGTATTCCAAGTGTCCTGAGTGGGTAGCGTCCCATAATTCTACTAAGCGAGGTGATTTAGAATGTTTTAGAGCATAAACAATAGTGTATAGGGATTTCCTGAAAGCGCGCCAGCCGTGCGCGTTCATGATGCTACGGAAACCGCTGGGCAGACCAAACCACAGATGAAAGTGCGATTCAGCTCCTGGCAAAGAACTCATGCTTCTCTTCCTCAACACTGAAGTCCTCCAGACATTTTTCTTCGTTGTTTCTTTCTTTGCACAGGTAAACAGCACATTTCTTCTTCTACGCTTGCAATATCGGCAGAGCAGACAGCTTCGAATGCGCACTTTCGTCTGGTTTGGTCTGCCGGCTTCCTGAGACGTGCGTGAACGCTTTCAGGAAATCCTACACACTACTGTTTATGCTCTAAAAACATTCTAAAATGACTTCGCTTCGAAAGTAAATTCGTGGATGCCACCCACCTGGTGACACTTGGAATACATTGACAGCATTACTGCAGGAATATTGACACGTTTTTGGACTTTTCTGCACCCCTCTCCAGTCAGCCATAGACTTCCATTATTTGAATGCCGCGCAGACAGCAAGAAGCTCCCAGATCCCCATATGCATTTGAGATATCAAAAAGGTACTCGAGTGTTGTTCAGCATGGGGGTGAGAAAAAATGAAGGCTAATCATATTTTGGGTGTACTATTCCTTTAAAGTAAAGTGGAGCTGACTTAGTGTAAGGAAGTAGATGATGGCATCATCTTTGCTTTGCACTTCTGGTGCTCCATGCCCCACTGTGGTACTCTGGAATACCGTGGCTTTCACATTTCATTTGCCCAGAAACCATTTTACTTGCCACAGTGACCCTAATGTTTGATTTATATAGATTCCCTGTAATATTCATTTTGTATATATATTAAATAAACATGTTTTAATTTTAAAATGTTTTTGTAATTCACAGCACGCTTCCAGAGTTCCTGGTGTATCTGCATATCGCCGAGCATGGCGAACTCAAAGCTTCCACATTACCGCGCGAATATGCTTTGCCAATCCTTCCCGCACATTCTTGCACAAACTTCAACTTTGCTTAAACTGTTGTTTGCTTGGAAATATATAAATTGTAATGTTAAAAATCTAAAACTTACTTCTACTACTACTCACCAATTTAACAGGTTTAGCATCTATAACATTTAAATGCACCACTCCAATGTCTAAGAGAAAAAAAATTAATGAACATTTTTAATGTATGGGCCTGCATCACTGTACCAGAGAGGAGCACGCCATATGATAGACAATTATTATTATTTTCCACAATCCCTGACTGATCATTTTTAATACTAGCATGTATTCAGTGTTGTGTAAAGTTACTTTAAAAATGTAATCTGTTACAGTTACAAGTGCACCTTTGTTTAAAATGTAATTGTTAGTGTAACTTTTTCAATTACTTTTAAAAAAATAAAAAATTTAAGGCAATAGATAATTTTATTCTCAGTTCAGACAGACCTGAATCTCTGCCATACTTATTGAAAACTCTTACAACTGATCGCTACAATTTAGCAAAGTCCCATGCACGAATAGTAGCCAGATTTTTTTCTCGAATTTTATAGAAGATGTTATCTCTTTATAATCGTAAGCGTGGAGACTTGAGATGTGTTTGGGAGAAAAAAAAATCCCTTTTACATATATTTATGTAGGTATATATATCTATATATAAACATATATAGATATATATATACAGATTTGATGCTGAGTTTTATTAATTCGACCTCAGAGCTCCAAGGCTACAACATGGCCAAAATTTAGATGTTGGAGATTGGCCTGTTTTTCCAGTGTAGTCCTGTTTCTCTGAATGTGACTGGCTGGATGTGCCTCTCTTCATCCTCTGACATGGGGAGCTTGTCTGCCTGGCTGTGTGTTTTCCTGGACCAGGTCGCCTTTTTATAGCTGCTTTTTCTATCTCTGCTTCTGTCTCCTTAGAACCCCAGTGGGCCTCAGCAGATGGCCGCTCACACTGAGCACTGGATTCTGCTGGAGGTTTCTTCCTGTTCTAAGGGAGTTTTCCTCTCCACTGTCAGCTGCATGCTAGAGCATGCTCCAGTGTAGAGGATTGCATTTGAGTCAATGAGTCGATGCAATCAGCATTGTTTTCATTAGATAGAAAACTTTGAATCAAATCATACTGGATGATCTGGTTGAACTGGAAAGTGCTTGGAGATGATGTGGTGTGAATTGGGGCTATAGAAATAAACTGAATTTAATTGAAAGCATGCCTGAGTTTTTGGATACAAGAAATACTTATTACCATGACAAGCCAGATCATTTCTCAAGGTTTATTCATACCATGTTACCGTTGAACCAAAGTGTCTGTAATTTATTTTGACTGTTTATTTTCCATTATTGTAAGTAAGGCGAAAAAATGCTGTCCCGATCAGAACAGGGCTGATTACCATGCAATGCTGTTCTCTCTTTGCAAAGATGAAATAAAATGCAAACTGAGTTAAAATCCATCGATTTATTTAACTGGAGTGAATAGTTGAATACTTTTTACCCACAACAATCCAGGTTTTGCCAAACTCTTCCGGCCTCCTTATTTTTCCACTTTGGACCTCCAAGAACCGGAATCCAGGGTAGAACACTTGGCCAGCGTCATGTTGGTCTGATGGACGTTAAACAACATTTCTATTCAAATCAGAGCAGAGTGTTTTTAGATTGGGTTTATAGAGAAGATAATGTGATCCGGTTTGGGGAAATGAAAGATATTCGTACATGCACAAAACTGAAAAAAAAAAAATTTAATATAAAGAAACTAGAATTGAAGTTTAAAAAAATATGAATTAAAAACAGAATACCTGATAAAACGATTTTTAAGGACTTAGTTTTTTCAGATTTTTTGACATTTTCTTTTTTTTTTTTCAAACATTGCTTTTTTATGGCCCCAATTTTATATTTTCAGTTTATTTTTTCAAATTTCCTTTTTTCAGATCCATTTACACAAATTGAATTCTTTCAGATTTTGTTTTTTAGATCATTTTATTCTCAATTCAGTAAGACCTGAATCCTGCAAACTTATTGGAAACTCTTACAACTGATCTTACTACAAATGAGCAAATCCCATGATGAATAGTAATTGATCTTTCCTCAATTGTATAAAAGATGGTATATCTTTATAGTCGTAAGCGTGGAACTGTGATGGGAAGAAATATCTCCTATTACATATATTTATGTAGGTATATATATCTATATATACACATATATAGATATATATACACAGATGTAGGAGTGCCGAGTTTTATTAATTCGGCCTCAGAGCTCCAAGGCAACAACAGCCAAAATTTAAATGTTGGAGATCGGCCTGTTTTTCCAGTGTAGTCCTGTTTCTCTTACTGTGACTGGCTGGATGTGCTCTCTTCATTCTCTTAACTGCAACTAATGATAATTTTGCAAATTGATTAATCTGTGAATTATTTTTCGATTCATCCTTTAATAATTAAAGAAGAGTTTTTGCTAAATGAAACCAAGTGAAAATAAAGCTATTCCACTTGAGGTCTAGATAGAATATATTGATGAACGAAAAATACTTTTATCTTTAATGTTTACACATTTTGTTTTTATTTTGGTATCATTGCTGCTCTAATTGGGTTCCTCTGTCAGCTAAATTTGATTTTTAGAGTCTTTATACTCCAGGTAATGATTAATGGATTAATAAATTAGTTGTTAATTATTTCAATAATGGATTGTTTCAGCCCTAATATAAACGCTAACATCCAGCAGACCAATAGAAATGCGTCTCTGCTTCCAGACAGAATCCCGCCCCCAGCAGAGAAGACTGTCAGTCCGTGAAATTCAATCTGAAAAAGAGAAATAAATAAAAAAACAATCTGAAAATATTACAGATTTTTTTTGGAATGGATGGAAGCAAAATAATCCACCATCAACTCAAACTGGTGCACCAGTCTGTTGCTGGTTCAAATAAATAATCTGAGTCTGAACCAGTAACCGATAGTTAGGCTGACCCTCGGGTCATTGCGGCGAGCTCCCCGCTCCGTTCGCTTCTGCGTAGAGTCCATGTGGAGTGAGCTGCTCCACGGCGCCCTGCTGTGGCTGAGCGCACACTATCAGCGGAACGCTCTGGATGACCACGTTCTGGCCGCCAACCACCAGGGCAGCTTCCTGTCCGGCTCCGGCAGCCTGAGAGGCGGCGACGTCGGCCGGAGGCAACAGCGAGCTCCTCTTGGCCACGACTCTGAGCTCAGCGCCGCCATCGGGGATGAAGGTGCTGAGGCCGTCCAGGTCTGAGCTGTAGGTGATCAGAGTCTGCCTGCTGCTGCTGGGCTCCTGGGGGGCGGGGCTACTGTCTGAGCTCAGATTGGTCAGCAGCACAGCCTGAGGTTCGGTGCCGACGGTGCTACGCTGAACCGCCGCCACGAGGTTGACTTGTTGGATGACGGGACTGACGACCTCATCCTGGCTTTCCGCGTCCAGAAAAACCATTTTGGTTTTGCTGCTTCCGTCCTCGTCGGCGGCGATTAGGGAGCCGTGCTGCATCAAAGGCTGCGGGACCAGGATTTTGATTTGCGCGTTACCGTAAGACGGGAAAGGAACTTCGCTCTGAGCCACCGTAACAGGAAGCAGAGAGACGGCGTCCGGCGAGCCGGGGACCGGCGGCGCCTTCTGGGCGTCTCTGTGCTGCTTCTTGTGGCTGCGCAGCGAGTCCTCCCTCACAAACGAGGCGTCGCACAGGTCGCAGTGGAAGACTCGGGCGGCGTCCAGCTTGGCCCGGTAGCGGGAGCAGGCGGGGTTGGGGGAGTTGGGCCCTTTTCTGCGGGCCATCCGGACCCCCCCCTTGGCGGCCTTGTCCGGGTGGCACTGCTCCCTGTGGCTGATCAGGTAGCTGAGTCGCTTGGAGGCGAAACTGCACAGGTCACATCTGAAGGGCCGCTCCTCCGAGTGGATCCGCTCATGGACTCGGAGCGCCCCCTTCCCGGAGCACGAGTACGAACACTTGGAGCACTGAAAGGGTCGGCTGGGCAGGTGCTGCCTGGCGTGCTGCCTCAGCGCCAGCCTGCTGGCGGACTTGTAGTCGCACTGCTCGCACTGATACAAATTCTCTGTGCCGTGTTTGATTCGAGTGTGAGACTTCAGGTTTCCCTTCATGGCGCAGCAGTAGTCGCAGAAGTCACACTTGTAGGGCTTTTCACCCGAGTGAATGCGGAGGTGCCTCTTGAGGTCCGAGTTGATCTTGAATTTGGCGTCACACTGCTGACACTGGAAGGGTGCGTCTCCTGAAAACCAAATACAGACAGAGTGAGAGAGAGGCTCGCGCCGGCGGACATGTCGAACGTGTTGGCTGTGTGGCGTTCAGGGACCTGTGTGAGAGCGCAGGTGCACGGTGAGCTGGCTGGAGTTGCGGCTGGCGTAAGGGCAGATCTGGCATTTGAACGGCCGCTCGTCGTAGTGGATCCGGAGGTGCTTCTTCAGGCTGCTGCTGTCCGCCGCCGCGTAGGAGCAGTGCTTACACTTGTGAGGCCTCTCGCCCGTGTGAGAGCGGCTGTGCATGTTGAGCTTGTCCCGCCGACTGAAGCGCTTGTGGCACAGCTCGCATTCGAACGGCTTCTCTCCTGCTCCAAGCAGAGGGGAAAAATTAACTCTGACCGTCGCTTATGGAGAGAAATTTGTTCCATTATTGTTGAAAGCAAATAAACTATTTTGTAATCCAAAAAAAAACTCTTTAATAAAAAAAAAAAATTTAAGAGTGACTTTTTTGTTTTCTTAGAAATCCTTTTTTTTTTTTTTTTTTTTTTTTTTTTTTTTGTTATTTCAAGAAATATTATCTGGATTTATTTTCTATGTATTTGTATTAAATTTCTCTTTTTCAGATTGAGTTTTATGAGCTGGATTCTTTTACTTCTGTTAGGACGTCTGCATTGATATCAGCAATATTTTTTTGTGAAGAGCGAGCGAGTTTTATTGGGCTAAAATTTTTAAATATAAAATCTGTAAAAATATAATAATGTATTTGAAAAAAAAAACACAAAAGTGTTTTGATACAAAAATACAAAAGTCTAAGAAAACGGGAAAGTTATTTTTAAAACCTTTTTATGAATCTGAAATCTCAAGTTTTATTCCTGGATTGTATTTTGTTTTCAAAATCTCAATGTAAAATCTTTACTTTCAAATCAAATAAAAAAAAAGACAAAAATAAGTAAAAAGCGAGGAAAAAGAATATGAAGAAAAAAAAGAAAATCTCAGATAAAAAGCAAAAGTACTCTTAAAACTAGGGCTTCAACTAACGATTATTTTGCAAAATCGATTAATCTGTTGATTAATTTTTCGATTAATCGATTAATAATCGGATAGCAAAAGGTTCCTTAAAGAACACTTTTTATTAAATTAAACCAGGTGAATCTAAAAGGAGTTCTGGATAGAGCGTATTGACAAATGACAGATTATCACAAATGTAATTTTGGTATGATTGCTGTTGATCTGTCACGTAAAGGCCTGTTTTAGTCTCTATATTCCAGTTAACGATTAATCGATTAATAAATTCATTGCCGATTATTTAAAAAATCGATTTATCACCATGAATTCGATTAATTGTTTCAGCCCTACTTAAGACATTTTCTAAGTTGCATCATTCTCTTTCTTTTTTTTTTTATTTCAGTTTCTAAGTAAATTCCCTTCATGGTCCTTCAGGTTTTTCTGCAGCTCATCTGACAAACGAAGCCGGATCTCCTTACCGGTGTGAGTCTTCAGGTGTCGCTCCATGTCTTTCTGGCCATACTGGGTCTTAAAATTGCAACCTGTAGATGTAGAAGTAAAGTTATTTAGAGGCTACCTTGTGCTGCAATGAGGTACTTGTTTTCTTTACTGATTTTGGCATGCTGCAGGAACACAAGACCTGGGTTAACACATTAAATTACATGCAACATTTGGACGTCAACACACCTCGCCACTCCGGTATGATTTCTAACAAGCCGAAACAACTCTGTTTACGCTCCATAAACATGGAGCAGCTCTGGTGAGAAGGATTCAGACAGAAAAATAGAGCAAAACAATAAAGAACACCCACTACGCCCTGGCTCTCATTTCACTGTTCGACTAACCCCTGATTTTGTCAGCACTGGTGACATCATCAAGAGCTTAACCAACGTGATGATGTCACCAGACACACAGTGGCAGGGGTACAGAGGCATACATGCAAGTTGCCGGGCGAGGGGAGCGTTTATCGATGCATCGATCCAACAGCGAACAAACCATGCATCTGCTCACGCCCGACAGAAGATAATCGATTCATGTTTTTTTTTTCCTCCGGTCTATTTTTATCCATTTGCTCCTGGGCGTGCAATTCTCCTCCCATGCTGTGGTGGAGCTTAAACCTATTTTGCCCACCTACCTGCCTCTGGTTATACTCTTACAGCAGGGTGTTGCGAGTGAGCTTGACGCCAGATTATTTTTAAATTATGCTCAGTATTGAAGCGTGGTCTGAGCTACACGCTGTGGGTTCAGATAATGCGTCGCAGGCGCAAGCAGGAAGTGGGGTGAGTTTATTCCGACGCACGGAGGACACATGAGGGCCAAAAAGAGTGGAGATCCAGGTGGAAAAAGGATCCCAGCTGCTCTCGCCTCGACCTCGCCTAGCCGGTCAAACTTCACGCAGATGTTCTGCAGTTTCGGCCATAAAACAAAACAAACCGCCTCCCATGCATGCACTGTTTGCGTCAGCCACAATTTGGGAGAGTGGTTGCTTTGAGCCGCTCAGGAGTGGGCGACATTCTGGAGCAGAGTGTATTGCATTGCTGCACTCATTGCACTGATTTTCAGCAGTATTTTTATGCAAGACCTTTAGAATGTATAAATCTAGGGATATTATTATTTTTCAGTGAAATCAGGTTTCATTAGGAATAGGTGGAGCAATAACTTTTCTACTTGCTTATTTCGCCAAGTTGTTTCTAAAGAAGAAAAATGCATAACGATATTGCAGCTTATTGATTTAGAAATAGGAACCAAATAATCAACAAATCGAATCGTGATCGTGGTGTATTCTTGAGTGTCGAAAATAATCGACCGCGGTCAGGAAATCGATACTGAATCGAATCCACCATGATGGGTGGGATTTACACCCCTAATTACATCCACAATAAAAATTGAATTTCTCACTGACATTCTATTTCTCTCATAGTTTCTCTATTTCTTCCCATCGTATTAAGATGTAAATGTTTCCTTTTAATGTCATAAAATTATTTCTCCTCCTCTAAATATTCTAACTTTGTAGTTTACCTTTTTTTTTTATTATTACTTCCTGGATAGTCGTGGCATTATAAGGCAGTTTGAGAGGCTCTCTGTGCATTTTTTCCAAGTTGTAATAGGTGATTATAAAAAATTTAAGTGGATCTTATTGTAGGTGAAACTGTTTTAACCGTAAGTGTAGTTTTTGTTAATCAAGAGTATAAATAAATAAAGTTTTTTCTTTACTTTCGGTCTCACTAAAGCTAAAACAATCAGTGCAGGCTTTTCCAACTTCAAAATGGTCTAGATAAACGGTGACAAGGCATTTATTGTTAATAAATAATGGATTGTAAAAACTGATTCAGTGGATCTTACTAATGGTTCCTAGAATCTCTAAAAGTAGAACTGGAGGTAGATCTTTAGTTCTCAGGCTCCTCTCCTGTGGAACCAACTACCAGTTTTAGTCCGTGTCTACTTTTAAGGCTAGGCTTAAAAGGTGGTCAGTTTTTGAGAAAAATGGTTCTAAAATATATGAAAACTGGTTCCAGAGAGGAGCTCCGTGGGACAAACTTATGAAAGTGGAAAATGAAGACGTGTTTAGGTGATAAAACCAACCTGAGAAACAGCAGGAGTGTCTTTTTGAAGCCAGCGCTGGTTTTAGTTTCTTGGATGGAGCTTTCTGGGATTTGGTCAGAGACTTCTTGACGCCTTTCATCACGCAGACCTGGTAGGAATCCTCAATGACAAACCCGGCGTTGGAATCTGAGGATGGGGAAAACATGCAGTCTGAGTTCCCAAACTTTCCCAAGCTGCAAGCTAAAAATTAACTTTAAAAAAATGTTTTTCCTGATTCAACCATTTCATACATGTGTGAACACAGCCATCAAATCAATTCAGTTTATTCTGTCAAATAAGCTGCCTGTAGTGTCTTTAAATGTCCAGCAGGTGTCAGTATTCTGAGAGACAGTTTTAACGATGTCTCAAAACGCTTCAAAATGCCTCATTAACCTATCACTACCATTTATATCGATATTCTAAAAAGTCTTGATCATTTTGACAACTCTAACTTTGTGATAAAGAATAAAACGACTTTTAAAATTCTCCTTCCTAAAGTTGTTCTGGCGCCCCCTGGTGGCAACCAGGTAGAACAGCACCAGCCTGGAAACAGTTTTTATGAGTTTTCATCACAACAAACACAAAAAACGGCTTTAAAAATACAACCCGAACCTGTCAGGGAAGCTGGAGCAGAGCTGGCCGAAGCGTGAGACGGAAGAGAGCATCCGTTTTTCTTGTGTGCGAGAAAAACCTCATAATTATTGTACTGCTGTTTGCAGAAGCCGCAGATGTGGATGTCTGGGCTCACCTCCACCACAGCGCAGGGTCCTCCATCAACTGGAGAAAAGAAAAACAGAGTCCCTACAGCAACCTTTGCTTGGTTACATTCATTACACTGAAAACCAACAACTATTTAGGAGCAGCGTTGTTTTACCTTCACTGTTGCGCGTTTCCATTTTCCAGGTTTTCTTCTGGTAAAGCTCAACTTCTAAAGCTCAACTTCTTTTTCGGCAGCTGTATTTAAACACGCGCTTCATTTTGGCGTTAATCCGCGTCACCGCCTCAGGTGAAGAAATTAACGCGATAAACTGCATAGTTTCAACAATAATTCCGTAAAAAACTGTTTTCACCGAAAAACAGTTCATATACAACCATCGCTGAGATTTCACGACACTGCTTCTGTTGTTTGCAGGCAGCTCTCCAGTTTAC
>JAGKQL010000065.1:5502365-5522181 GCA_018398635.1 Cyprinodon brontotheroides | reverse complement strand
AAGGACATTATCGGACATGCACTATGGAAGCCATTCTGAAGCAGCCAACCCAAAAAAAACCCAATTGACTTTGTTTCCAGACGTTTTGCTTCCCATGCAGGAAGCGTTTTCTATTCGAAACGTCTGGATTAGCATTGAGCTCGAGGCTTTATAGAGTGGACCAAAACAACGCCTTGTTTTGGCTGAGAAAACGTGCTTTTTCTCAGCCAAAACAAGGAGTTGTTTGTCTGAATGTTCCACTGGTGAGTGTTCCTCCTGTTTTATTTGCATCAGAGTTCATCTTGACTAATTAAAAGCTAAATATTATTGCACATATAATGAGTTATCAGAGATTTCTGTGCCATGTCTACATGCAGATGGGAGGTGAATGTTGCCAAGTGTGCAGTGTCACAATTTGAACTGGAAATGTGACAGTTTCCCATTTTTTTTGGAACGACTATAACCTGGATGCCTGAGAATTTTCACCAGCAATTGTACAATAAAAAGTCATTTAAAATGCACCAGAAAGAAAAACGGCAAAAGAAAAAAAGTTTATTTTGTATTATACAATAAAAAGTTCAAAGTCCAGTAAATATTTATTTACCTGCATAGTTGATTTCCATGCAGTGCTGGTTTCTTGAATAGTGACCATTGTCTGGCTGGTTGTAATACCAGTTTACAAACTCTAGGCTTGAGCCGTCGCTCCACAGCCACGTGTTCTCCTGACGACAGAGATCATCAGATAGATTAAAGGCACAATAGAACACTGAAAGAACAACACTGTGTTTACAGGACTTACAGTGACTGCATCGTAGCCTCCAATCCAGGTGTCACGACTACTGCCGGTCACTCTCTGCACGAGCTCACTGACGAAGATGTTTTCATCTGCGTTGTGGATCGAGGCCAGATTCCCACCGATAGAAATGCAGAATTTCTAAAAGAAAGGAACAGATGAGACACTGCAAGTTAAACAGGAAATATAGAGAGATTTGTTTATTCATTTTCACCAGGAAATAATTTTTAAAATAACATCAGATTATCTGCAAATACAAGTCTAGATCTAAGCTAAAACAATCTACAAAAATCACTATTTTCAGTAAAGTTGGGGATCTGTTCAGTACCTCTGCATCAGTCCATGTACTGGACTGGTAGTAGAAAATGAAGCAACGAGAGCCAAACTGTGTCCAACCAGGAGGACAAGGAGCGGGACAGACAGGAGCTGCAATTAAAAGAAGATTGCTGGTGAGGATTCCCAGTCATCCAGGTCATAGTCATTCCAAAAAAGTAAAAAAAACAACAATCTACTGGACATTCTTTCTAAATTTAAAAACATTTCGTTACCCATCTAAAAAGGTTTTTCAATTCAAAATGTCAGGAATAGCATAAAGTTTGAGGTTTCATGCAGTAAAAGAAGATTGTAAACAGGATAAAATATTAAGGAAACAGAAACGATTTAAATGCATCCTGTAATAACTAGTTAACAATGTTTATATCTTTATAACTCAAGACAGAGACATGAGGAGAAGTTTGAATCTGTCTGCAGAGCTAAGAAGTTTGGGTTTATTTATCAGTAGCTATTGTTTGGGTTCTCTCAACTCATCTTATGAAATCCTGGCCTAATTAGAGACCATCCTGATTTAAGCGAACTTTCAGGGGTTTTACTCGCTAATCAGTCTGGAGCTCTCCGTTAGCGAAGAAATTTGGAGCCGTTCCGCAAACGAGCGTCCAATCAGCGTTAGCTTTGAGGTGGGTTGAGGTGTGGCGCAAGGAGCGCGACAGTTCAGTCTGAACATGGCGGCACAGCGATGAGAGTTAAACTTGGCGTGGCTGCTCGGAAGCAAGTTTTTATTCGAATTACAAGTATTTCTTCACTGAAAGAAGAGCAAAACACTGCTCGCAGGACTTTCTCAGAGGAAAAGATGTTTTTGTTCTTCTCCCAACTGGTTTAGAGCAAGAGTTTGATCTATCAATTGGCTCCTCTTGTCATGATCTTGGCACCGTAGGCTGGGTTTTACTCTGTTTTTCCTCTTATCTGCTTTGCTCCTCCCCGTCCCTATTATCTCTTATCAGATCCACCTGTTTCCTCTCCTATTTATGCCACCAGTTCCCAGCCCATGGTGCCAGATTATTCAAGCTTTCAGCGAGTCTAGTTCTAGCGTTTCTCTGTGCCTGATTTTGACCTGTTTCTGCCCCCGGACTTCCTGAGTTTTGTACGCCCCTGCTCTGCCTTTTCTGTTTCTCTGGATTCTACCTGTTGCCGACCTTGGACCCGTCTTCTGACCACGGCTTGGTTTATCCCTCCTGGATCCCTTGTTTTCTCTGTGTGCTCTGGCTGCGGTTGGCTGGTCGCTGCTTCTCTACCCTTCTGGATCTCTGGTTCGGTAAAGTCTCAGTCTTTCGCTGCGGAGCTCAGCTCCTCCGGACTACACTCCTCTCTTCTGAGCTCAGACTGAACTTTGCCAGGTTGGTGACTTTCAGCTCATTATAATTCCCTGATTGAGCTTCTGAGATATTTATCTGAGTCCATATCCCCGCAGCGTATCCAGTGAACCCGAGGCCAGCTGATGAGCAGCCGCACGCAGCTTGTTCAATAAACTTCGTTTAAAGCTTCACTGTCTGTCTCGTCTGAATTCTGGGTCCAAACCTCAGAGCTCCTGACACCTCTTCGTCGTCGCTCTGTTAGTACATCATATAGCTTCGTTGATCTGATTGGTTTACACTGGAAAAACCATCTACAAACATGTAAAAATGTCTTAAATTAGGTGTATTTACGCTTAATATGAGCAGGTAAATTAGATTATTTGCCAATGGAATGAGTATTTTTACTCTTAAAATAGCAATATTAGATAATATGCGCTTGAAATAAAACAATGTAATTGTGTTTTCTTATTTTAAATGTAAATTGTCTTTTCTATTGGCAAAATGTCTCATTTGCGTCCTCAATTCAAGAACAGATGCAGTTATTTTAAGAATAAAACGACTCTAGATTTCGATTTTTTTCCAGTGTATTTTGTCCGTCTATCACCAACATAGGCCAATCGGCTAACAAGTATCTTCTTTCGTGAACATTAAGTTACAAGATCAACTTAAAGTACAAAGCTAACGAACCCACAGATTAAAATATGACTTATTTTCCTCATGTCTAGCCAGACTTTCATGTTTTACAGATCTGTCATTAGTCGATGACTAAAGAACTTCTGTTCCTTTGAATTCTTTAAAATTGACTTCATAAAAATGATCTAATATAACAGATTTATAAAACGTCTGAATCTGAAGTTATTTGAAAGAAGAAAGAGAAGAACCAACCTGCCTCCCTGAGGGTTTCAGCTGGATAAGGCGCCTGTGAAAACAGAACCGCAGTTAGAACCAGAAACCAGTTGGATCTTTTGTCTCCTTTCTTTCCTGCTTTTGGTCCAAAGTTACTCAGTTTTCTACCGTTTGCTCCTTGTTAGTAATCAAAGTTAATTTCACTCACAGCTTCTACGGTCAGGAGGCCGATGACGGAGCCCAGGAGGAACACCAAATGTAAAGCAGATGCCATCTGAGGATAGACAATGTTTAAAGTCCTGATTTCATAAAGAACCTTAATGATGGATAAAATAACGTTAAAAAAAAATCTGAGGTGAAGGAATAAAATGGAGAGGCTGCTGGATGTTACCTTTGCTGTGTGTAATCCTCAAACAGATACCCAGTGAAGAGAAAGACAGGAGCTTTAAAAACTGGGGGCTGTCTTTAATCTGGAATGATCAATATGTATGGTGACACTTCATGTTTTATTTTGAGCAACAAGGAAATGTGTTGCTTTTACAGGAACCTGTTCTATTTATGCGGAGAATGCTTCTCTGTTGACATGTTGCATGATTTCCCAAACCATTAAACAGCTTCATTCTTAGTTATTTGTTGAAAGACAAATACTGACAGGTTGGGTTATTTTATCCTGCTGCTATATAAGATACATCAGCTTAAGGAGGACCATTGTTATCTTCACACTTCAGTGGATTCTGGAATGTAAAGTTGTGAAGCTCTGAAATATGGCATGCACTCAAAGAGCAAAAAAATGCACCATAGTGCAGCAAACTTGTATTTCCTGTAAGATGAGTTTTTTGATCCAAGAGGAAATAGGTTTAATGCATCCTGATTGTAACGCCGCCAACAGCGCCTCTGGGTTCATACCGTAAAGAAGGACTCTGAGGAATTTATACATTTTCTCAAACATGTTTAAACAATTTAATGGAGTCTCTGCAGGAAATGTTCTGCCAGGAAACCTTCATCTCACTGACTTTCTCTATCAGTTCTTCAGCATTCGTCTGGAGTCGCGGCGTTCTTCGTGTAAACAGGATGTTTGCGTTAACCTTGCAAATAGTTTCTGCTCCCGCATTTGGATGGAGGATATGATAGAGAAACGTTTGTCATATTTTATTCAGCACTGACTGATAAAATCGATTATTACAGTAGATAACAGACATGTTAGGATAAAGAACTTCTAGTTACAATATGTACATTTTTACAGCATTTTCACCAGAACTCCAAATCATTTTAGTTACTAATGGTTGGTGAAGTAAACAGAATAGAATAGAATAGAATAAAATAGAATATGTAACCCACAATTAGTCAGAGACTTTTATTTTTTCAGGCCCACTTCCTGTGTTGCCCCAATTTAGTTACCTTCTTTAAAGCCCCGCCTCAAGCATGCAGTTAAAGGAATAGTACACCCAAAACATGATTAGCCTTCATTTTTCTACTCACCCCATGCTTGAACAACACTTCTGGAAATTACTTTTGATACATCTCAATACATGCATCACAAGGAGATCTGGGGAGGCTTCTTGCTGTCTCTGCTGACATTCTAAATAATGAGTCTATGCCCGTAATGACGAGAACGAAGAGTCCATAAAGTCCACAAAAAGCGTGTCCAATATTCCTCCATACTGCTCAAGTCCAATGTATTCCAAGTGTCCTGAGTAGGTAGCGTCCAGAATTTATCGAAACGAAGTCATTTGGAATGTTTTTAGAGCATAAACGGTAGTGTATACTAGGATTTCCTAAAAGCGTTCCGCGGCGCTCATTGCAAACCGGACGAAACCAGATGCAAGCAGCATTCAAGCTTCAGCAAAAGTCGCCATTCTGGCTGGAGCCAAGAACTCATGCTTCCTCAACACTTCAAGTCCTCAGACATTTTTCTTTAAGTTGTTTTAACTTTCTTTGCACAGGTAAACCAGCATTTCGGCGCTACTGCACGCTTGCGGTATGGGCGGGAGCAGAAGCTGAGATAACGCTTGCACTGGCTAAAGTTTGGTCTGCCGCACGGCACCCAGCGTGGTGAAACGGCGGCAGCTACCTGTTGCTCCCAAGCGATACAAACGGCCGTCACAGATACCTCCGTATGCCAAAGCGATGAGCGGAAAACCGGCTTGCATTTGATAGAACTTTCATGATTGCTACCCTCGGCGCCGCCGGCCAGCGAAATGTCGCTGGTACGCTCAGGCTCATTGAAATATCAAAAGCGCACTCAAATTCAGTTGTTCTGACATGAGGAAGTGAGATAAGACTTGTACCTTCTCTGATATTTTATATCTATGGGGGAAGCCTCACCTGTTCTCCAGATACATGTGAGATGTGGCTTGCTGCTGAAAGTACTCAAGTACACTAATCAAGTTTCTCCAATCTGAAATCTTTGGTGTACTATTCTACTTTAAAGATTGCCTGGAATTCATTGTGATTGTGGCTTGCTGCTGGTGTCTTCTGCATTTCTCCAACTGAAATCTTTAACCCTAGCTGATTTGATTGCTGGAATTATTGGCATTGTTTTCCTGGAGCATCGCTGGGATTCTGCCAGAGCTGATTGTGGCTAAGTACACCCCACTCTCTTTGAAAAGGCCGGGTTTTTTTTTTTCTTCGTTCCCCTTTGGATCAGATCCTCATCTGGATCTAAAGATGGCGAGCTAGTAATGGACTATGGACTTTATGATTTTAAAATTAATTTGTTTTGAGTCAATTCTCTTGTCATATTGTGTTGCTGTAATTTTTCTGTTTTATTCAACCACCTAATATACATCCACCAAACCTAAAAGCACTACATTCTGTTTTTGTTCACTCCTCAGGCTCCTTAAAAGGACACTCTTCTGATGCTGCTTTTGTGGCGCAGTTAGCAGCCTAGCCCATAACTGTTAAACAAAATAGAATAAGGGCTAGAATGAAAGCAGTGTTATATAAAGTAACTACGAAATCTCAGAGTCAATATAAAAGTATAGAAGTACCTCCCCAAAATACATCTTTGGTAAAAGTCAAGTCTTAAAACTGACTGAAATGTTACTTGAGTAAAAGTCTTAAAGTATCCTAATATGGTTTGTACTTTAAGTATCAGAGTTATTGTAAAAATAAATGTACTCAAGTAATGTAGTGAAAAGTAAGTTGCAGTTTGAATGAATTTTTGGTTTATTTTGGTAAACTTTGAAGGTTAAATTCACTTTAAAATAATATACACAACCAGTGTAGGATAAATTTAGACCAGGTTTTATTACAGCTACTGTTATTGACATCATTACACCGGAAGCTTATCTACGGAAGAGAAATAGGGCCACTAAAAAAGGAAAAAGTAAACTGATTTTTAAATTTAATTTCAGTTTAACATTGGACAAAAGAATTCAGGAATTCTGAATTCTGACTTTAATCTCTTTATCAGAATTCTGACTTTAAAGAAAATTCGTGTTTTTAACACTTTTAGCCATTAAATTTTTTTCTGCTTTGTATCCAGGATGAAATAGAATTCGACACCAAAATTTTTTGACAATTGATTCTGTCTCTGCTATTTGGCCTCATTTAGAATCCCCCCTGGCTGCTTCACAGAATGGCTTGCATTTGTGCATGTCCGATAATGTCCTTAAAACCAACCAATCTTAAACTTTCTTTTTTTAAAATATACTACTCACCGGGTCGTCCAGCGCGCTTCGTTCAACAATGACGTTCCAAAAAAGTAAGTAAAAACGCTCCTGTAGTGTTTTATTTAGCATTTTGTAAATCCCGAGCAGGTTTCTGTTGGAATAGTCAATATCCCTCCCCGCCACCTGAAACCCGAAATGGGGCCTGTTTACGCTTAGTTGTAGTCTTTTCCGATAAGTCCAAGTGTTTCTGCTTCACTCTGTGTACTCCGGCGGTCGAGGTGCTAGCGTCTCTGTTAAACACTTTAAAAAAAACTCGAAAATGGAATAATTTAAAGGTGGATTCTTGAGGGAGAGGACATATTGGACTTTTGAGTTTGGCGGGTAGAAAGGATACGCATAACTAGCTAGGAGTGATGCCCACCAGGTGCAGCCACCGCCAGATTCGGAGCGAGGAAGCGGAGGAAGTTTATAAGCGGTTGTGATGTATCGAGGAAAAATAGTTCTGGGATTTACAAAATGCTAAAAATAAAACAAAGACAGGAACGGTTTTCCTTCACGAAACTTTGGAACTTTTGGGAAATGCTAGTTCGCTGACGATCCGGTGAGCAGCATATTTTAAAGAAACTTTTGCTAGGTTGTTTTGGGGAATATCATATGGGACAGCCACTTTATGGGTGCCATCCTGAAGTTGCAGCCAGGGGAATTCTTAGCATCAGCTCGAACTGGGCTGAGACAGTACGGCCAATCACCGCCAATTTGGTTCAAATCATTCGACTATAGACTGCACACTATGAAAATTAGCTGCTATGTTAACCGGAATTCTCTATACAATTGGTACTTAATGTGTACCTGGAGAATAAAATAACCAATATATACCCAGGAAGATAAATGTTCCTAAGTAATATTACACCTAGATTAATATTCCTGTGAAAGAATATTACTTAGGTAAAAGTAAAGGATAATTACATATAAAGGTAGTTTTCCCCTGAAAAACAGATTTTTAATCTCAGTGGTAACTTTCCTAGTTTAAGATTTAAGAATTATATGAAAACTTAAATGTTTCTAAAAGTTACTTAAGTTAATGTAACTAGTTACTACTCGCTGCTGTTGATCTAGTAATGTTTATCTTTACTTGTTGGGTTGCTTCCCTTCTCTGTTGTCTTATCTGTTTATTTTGTCTTCAGAACTATGCTACAGGCTCCCAGCTCCGTGGTATTTATTCCTCATGGTTCCCTGCTAGTTTTGTCATTAACCTTTTTTTTTTTTAAATCAAAAGTTCATTTTACTTTATCTTTTCAGGCCTGAACCCTAAAATCAGTGTTATGAATCTGTAGAGTGTGAAGTTTGATACCAGATCTGCAGATCATAAAATCTACCAACATCTGAGGATTCAGCCTTGGACGTCGTTTAACAAGAATGACTCTAAAAGGAAGAAGAGGTTCTAAGCCAGGGGTAGCCAACAGGATTCAACTTGTTCCTGTTTCTTCTGAAAACTTCAATCATCTCCTTGTTTTTTTATTGACATTCAGGATCAGATGCTTGTTTTCACAACATGCCACAAAGCGGTTCTCCAGCTCTCTGTACTCATCTTCTTGTCCGTCCTTGATGCACACAATGGTGACATCTAAGTATTAATTTCCGTATGTTTGCGCCTATAAATTTAACAATAATATCGCGCATGCTCTCCTCGAGCTCAGAGGAAGTCGGAGCGGAGTAAGACGGGAGGAACAGCGGAGCTGAACAGCGGCCTCCTCCGTACATGGGGTCACACAAAATGGCCAAATCACAATGAAACAAGCTCCTCCCAGTTTTACACGTATCCTTACAACAGAATAGTGAAATCAATTGTGTGCTCCTTCTAACAGAAACCTAATATGTCATGGTTTGGGCTCTGTTCAAGTTTTATCTTTAAGTTTTTACTGGTTTTATTTCCATTTTGTGCTGATTGTATTTGAGTTCTTAGGTATTTCTTGTTTGCCCTCTGTTGCCCTCTTGTGTAAGTCTCCTTTTCCCATAGGTCCCTTCTAGGCTCCTCTGTTCACACCTGCTCCCAATCTGCTAATTAGCCGGGTCTTTGTTTCTGTCTCCCATATATACACCTCCTGTTCACTCACTATTGTCGGTTTGTTGTCATTTCTTTGCCCCTTGTTGTGAGTATTCCTGGTTCTCAGTTTGTGTGGACTTGGGTATGTTCGTGGATTTTTCCTTCTATTATCCTTTTTCTTATTAAATCTGCAAGAAACCACTTGATCTTCAGTCTCTACATTTGGGTCCTCCGTAAACCTCCACCCAACCGGACATAATAGAAGCACCTCAGGGGGTGCAGGACTCAGTAGCTCAGATCTTACTGCATGAAACAAAGGAAACAGAGGCCATCAACAAGAGCTGTCATAACTCTGTCTAGTTATTTGACCTCTCATACCAGCAGCAGGTCAGCGTGACGCAACCAGCGCCGCAGTGAACGAGGCTCAATAGTTACAACAGGAATCTTCTTTGACTCTAAGCCTTATTGAGGTTTGAAAATGTTCTGGATAAAAGAAAATCATATCGTTGAAAAGCAGGTGGAAACTTTCACATGGGAATGTTTAAAGCTGGTTTTAATTAGTATAATTTTGACCTCTGGGGAAAATAATAAAAGAAAAAGTCGGCCAAATGAAGCTCTCCATTACAAAAAACAAACATATAAAGGTGAGGAAAATAGCAAATGTGACAGAAAATGGATGGATGGATGATTCTTCCAAGATTTATTTCAGTTTTAGTTAAATCTTTGCAGATTCTGGGGCTCGTGCATTGTTCTGGTTTGTCCTTAAGGGGGCAGCAAAGTCTCAAAAGTGAAGTCGGAAGCTGTCTGAGCTAAACTGTATGATTCTACAAACTATGTGGATTTTTTAAAGTGATCTGAAAAACAGATGTAAATAACATTAGATCAATTGTCAGGTTTTAGGAGTCTAAAAGCCATGCTACATGGATTTTTCAATAAAGTGCCTGTTTTGCTTGCTGCCATCTATTATTCTTTTTTTTTTACATACAGATGTCAGCACTCTGTGTTCACAGACAGAGGATGCTGCACCTGAATAGGAGGCCACCCTGAATTGATTTCTTCCTCCCTTGTCTGTCTCATCCTGACGCTAATGGATCTGCTGAAGCGCGCTGCTGCATTTTCAGGCTCAGCAGGACCACAAACTCCAGCAAAGTTTCTTCCTCATGAAGATGTCTGTCAACATGGTGTTTGTCTTTGACAAAGGGAAGCATGAATTTGCTCCTAATGGAAATTCTTGATTCACATGAGAGTCTTTTCATCTTTTCTGATGAATAATTACTGAAAGTTTTTTTTATCATTATTATCACTCTTTTAAGTGTATGTCAATAAAGATGGTCTGCAGGAAATAAAGGCTTTTCAGGTTATAGACAGCTGCACTTTAGCACACTTGTTTTTGCTTCTTCATTTTATAACACTGCAAAATAGGAAATTAAATATATCAATTTTCTTTTAAATAAGTGCATTTCTCGTGATTTGAGGAAATGCCAATGGAGCAAGAACATTTTACATTTAAAATAAATTTTAAAAAACCTTAATTATCTTGTTCTAAGGGCAAAACCCCTCTTTCCATTGGTGGATCATCTTATTTACATTCTCAAACTTAAGGAAAATGCTCTTATTTTGAGAACTTTTCTTCCTTTTTTTTTATTTGTTTTTGCAGCAAACCACTTTTATTTACATTTAGGGTGAAATCAAAGATCAAAATAGTTCATCAAAACCACAGCATTTGATTTAGCTGGGTTAGTTTTTATCAGCAGGCAACCAGAACAAGATGCTTTTTCCTCCTAATGTGTGATGGTTTCATTTTAAATATACCGATAAGTTTAAACAAATAAGCTTGTGTGTTATTTTAGTTGGTAAGGAGACAAAAAAAGGAAAAACCTTCCATCTGCTTTGTTCAGAAAAGGATTTAAAATGGTTTTTGACAAGCTTAAATTTGTATTTTGACTTGGTAAAATAAGCCCTGCATCCTGTCAGATGTGCACACTGCAAAAAATGTTAATCTAAGTTAGTAATTATTTCTTAAAATAAGTGGATTTTTTCTTAAATTGAGCAGGTAAGTGAGACACGTTGCCAATGGAATAAGTCCATTAACATTTAAAATAAGAAAAAACAACTGAAGTCTCTTATTTCAAGTGCATAATATCTAATTATCTTATTTCAAGGGTAAAAACGCTTATTCCATTGGCAGATCCTCTTATTTTCCGGCTTAAATTAATGGTGAATACACTTATTTTAAGACATTTTGACTCATTTGTAGAATGTTTTTGCAGTGCAGAGGGACAGCGACCAGTATTTATTGAGCCGTTTGGATGTTTTCTGTTTCACTGAGAGACGGGCTTCCTGTCTTAAAGATGAACACAGTAGCTTTTTGTTATTTAAATTTCCAGCATGGAGTGGTATTTAGACCAGGAACAGTTTTAAATTCGCTCCACTTTGGCAAAAACAAAAATTTCAGCTGCAGGAAAACATCTCCCAACCATGATGCTGCCCGGCTACCATGCTTCACTGTTCAAATGAGGGTCTTAATGCCTTTTTAGGTATTTTGTTTGTGCTCTTTTTTTCTTTTTTTTGGCACCAAACATTGTTCTTGATGACTTTATAACTCATTAACTTTATTGGCCATGTCTATGTGCACAAACACAGCATGTGACTGGTTTTCCATTACTGACCCACCACAGATAACAACCGCAGATTGTAAAAAGTACACTTAGAGGGAGGAATAAAAAAGTAAACTAACAAACTGGATATTGGTGACGTGCTTATGCAGTGCTTAAACATTTTAATAAATAATAACCTCACAGTAGAGCTGTAAAACATGCCAGGTTTAGCCAAAAGGCTAGTTTTCCTCTGTAGTTCCTGGTCAGATGAAGTTGCATGTGAAAAAAATGTCGACCTTCATGGGTCCTGCGACCCATAGCAAAGGGTAGATCATTTATGAACAAATTGTACATGTTATGGTAGTTTGTAAGTTAACTGATTGATTGATTGACATTATTGATCTTACAGTGGGGAAACATACTCATTACATCGGCTCAAATATTTAAAGAAAAAGAATGTGCCAAAGAGGAAGAAAAAGGTGCATGGGATATATACAGTGCATCCATATATATATCAGCTTATATATATATATATATATATATATATATATATATATATATATAGAGAGAAGAGAGAGAGAGAGAGAGAGAGAGAGAGAGAGAGAGAGTGAGAGTAGAGTATAGAGAGGAGTATAGCAACATATTTAGGCCATCGTGTTCAACTAGATGTAGCTCCCTTTAAAATAGGAGCATAATCAGAGGTGGAAAGAGTACTAAAACTTGTAACTGAGTTAAAAATATCTTTACTTTGCCTAAATTCTACTCAGAGTAAAAGTAAAATTACCCATCTCAAATGTTACTCAAGTAAAAGTACAAAATTACTTCATTTAAAATATAATTTGAGTAAAAGTTACTTAGTTACTTTGAGTTATTTAATGCAAAAAAAAAGGATGAGTCATGAATCGAGTTGAGCACAAGGTGTTTTAATGGATTTCAAGGCGTATTTCAGTGGACATCCACACTGCAGAAGATCAGCTGGGCTAAAGAACAAACTTCCTCACAGCACAAGGACAGTCACAACCTGAACCATAAAGTGCAAACAATTTTCAATCCTACTGTCCACCATGATAACTAACTTACCGCCACATTTTTTCGTAAATTGGAATTGGATGTTGATGTTTTAAAAGCCGAAATCTCCGTTTTGCTGGGCAGCCACATGTTGCACTGCATTATCACATTGTTCCCTTTTGTGAATTTGAAAACAAATAATCCTTCCAAATATGGCTGAGGGTTTTTCTGGCTTTTCGTCTCAGAATATGTTTCCTCTTATAACTGGGCCTTTCCTCATCCATACTCCCTAAATTGTGATTAGCAGCTGCCATCTTCTGAAGCGCAGCACTGGATTATGAGACAATACAAAGGGTAACTGCAAGGCAGGGACAGCATTTAATTTTTCACCATCAGTATTTTTTTTTTACTCAGCAGTAGCATTGAGGGGGTTTTAAATGTAGCAAAAGTAAAACTACTTGGGTTAACATTTACTCGAGTAAAAGTAAATATTACATATTTCAAAAACTAAAAGAAAATTACAAATTACTCATAAAAAGTACTCAATTACAGTAACTTAGGTAAATGTAATTCTTTACTTTCCACCCCTGAGGATAATTAAGATTATCTCTCCATAGAATTAGTATTTTTCCCCTTATTATGAAGAGAATCTACGGTGGCCCTTCAAAAGGAGACATAAAACTGCCAGCTTCTAAAATCTAAAAGCGCCAACTACCACATTAAAATTACAGCGCTACATAAAGCAAAAGCACAACTACAGGAAGAAGCCTCACAATTACATCAACCTACCAGTGGGAAACGCAGAGACATCCAGCTAATTGGACGGCAATGCCGTTTGACCCTTGAACCGGGAAGTTATAGCGTCGTCTGAACGGTTCAGCTTCTTTTAAGTGTATTGTCTGCAGTGTGGCGCAAACTAGCACTGAAATTTAAGTGATTAGTCTTGAGCATATCCGAGTATGCACCTGGTAGTGCGTATGCTCAATGCAGTTCAAAATATTCCTGGATACTTGGCGGCTATGTTTGCCGACTTTGGCACCGACAATATCTATGTTTTCAAAAGCGCGCAGCAGGCAGAATGACTTCTTTGGTTCAAAGGGTCAAGCGGCGCGGTCGTCCAATCAGCGATGATAATCTCAAGTTTCCCACTGGTTTCCTACCCTGGTAGGTTAATGTAATTGTGTTTTCATGAAAATGTAGCGGTTTAGCTTAGATTTGTAGTTGCAGTTTGCACTTCAGGGCCCCCGTAAGAATCTGATAATATGCACTTGGAAATAAGGTTATTTTGCACAAAATTGATCTTATTCCATTGGCTAATTTTCTTACTTTACAAGTTAAAATTAGAAAATATATTTGTTTCAAGAGTATATAACATTTTTGCACTGTGAGGCTAAAGTTTATTATTACACTATATTAAAAAACATTATTTGGTTGTTTAGTGTTACTAGTCACAGAAACCCCTCATTCATATCTTCAGGTAACACAGAGTACATGTCAGACTCAATAATACTGCTTCAGCGATAGTTTCAAGGTGTTGATTGATCATCTTTTCTCAGTTTTTGTCTTTTTTCCTTTTTCTTCTTCCACCCACATCTCATCCAACCTTTCCACAGTGTGATAAACATCCCAGCAGTTGCATAAGGCAGTGGCAGAAGCTTAAAGGCTGCAGACACTGTATGTTAATGATGGCTTCAGTCAGACAAACCTGTTGCACATTAAAAGCATTTAGGTTCTGCAGACAGTGAAAAACCCAAAAAGGCTGAGATGACAGCTTCAATGCAGTCGGATGGAATTGGGCTTGACATCAGAGGAATTGCAAAGGGTACAGTAGTTTACTTTATGTAAAGTACACCGTTCTAAGCAGCATTTAAATCCCTTCAATAAAACCAGTAGGTTTTTATTTATTTTCTTTAGAGGGCGTGGCACCATTTGATGAAAATAAAAGAAAGTGTGTTTACAATAGAGGAATATATATATATATATATATATATATATATATGTATATATATATATATATATATATATATATATATATATATATATATATATATAGTTATTGCACTGGGTGTCAAATATAGAGAAACAGGTTATTGCACAGGGTATCAAATAAAGATTAATTGCACATTATACATTGCACAAGTTATTTCCGTTGTAGAGTCGTATTGTATAATAGGAAAATAGCAACATATTTAGTCCATCATGTTCAACTAGATGTAGCTCCCTTTAAAATAGGAGGATTTTCCTTTAATCTGAGCAGCTAATTAAGATTATCTCTCTATAGAATTAGTATTTTTAACCTTGTTATAAGAGAATGTGATAATATGCACTTGAAATAAAGTTATTTTGCACAAAATTGATCTTATTCCATTGGCTAATTTTCTTACTTGATAAGTTAAAATTAAAAAATATATTTGTTTCAAGAGTATATAACATTTTTGCAATGTGAGGCTAAAGTTTAATTGGTTGTTTAGTGTTACGCCAGTCGTAAGAAACCCCACATTCTAAAATCTTCAGATAACACAGAGTACATGCCGTGACTCAATAATACCACTTTCTGAAGGACAGTTTAAAGGTGTTTCTGCTTTATTGTATATCACGTAACCATGTCTTCCGGTTGTGCTGTTCTTTTTCAGGTCAGGAAAACAGGACTGAAAATGTTTTGTCATTAATCTCCTTTCTATCTGCTGCTCATTTCTTCTTTCTCATCTTTTTCTCTTTTTTTTTTTTTCTTTTTCCTTTTTCTTCTTCTGTTTTCACTTATCTATTTACATTACAGTGTCCATATAAACTGTAAATAAAAACTCCCTGCATAATTATAATAAAACAGTTTATATGCATGTGAAACAAGTGAAAGTAAAATTGTGAAAGTAAAATCTGTTAGACTCTTTTGGCATCAAGACAATTATTCTTAGTGTTATTAGTCACTAATAAGAGACACTGCAAAGGGTACAGTAGTTTACTTCTAGTTTATGTAAAGTACACCGTTCTAAGCAGCATTTAAATCCCTTCAATAAAACTAGTAGTTTTTTTTTTATTTTCATTTGAGGGCGTGGCACCATTTGATAAAAATAAAAGAAGCCAGAAGTCACCAGCCATCATAAAAAAGTTGTGTTTTGTGGGAAAAAAAAAAGGAAAAAAGACAAGAAGGGGTCTCCGGTGTATCTCTTTGATCTATTATCTAACATGCTTCCAGGCCATAATCCTGAGAGCCGGTCGCACCACCACACCCACCCCCCCCCAGGTCTGCTCGTTTCCCCCTTCCACATGTGACATCAGAGCTGCTGTCTGTGGGGGTTGAACCCCCAGAGAGTCTTTAAAACCCACTGTATGTCTTCAGTAGGACGAGGGTTTGATAACCATGGGGGTTGTCGTATTCGGTTTGGTTTTATATTAGATATCTTAATTTATTTGCTGTATCAGTTGAACCCAAATGATGCTCCGCTTAAACGTCCTGTCTGGAGAGCAGCAGTTAAAAAAACAAACCTCTTTATACTGTATGGCCCTTCTTCTGTTCCTTCCTTCCTGTGTTTGAGATGTAAGCCTTTGAATGGGCCATAAAAGTCCCCCCAACACACACCAAAAGAAGCAATTTCCACTCACAGCTGCTTAAAGAAATCCTAAGTTGTTTAGTTCTTTTTAAGCAGATCCAGACAGAAACAAGGGGTCCAAAAGCTTTGGCTCCCGTGAAATTAGAAAGTTGTTTCCTTTAATCAGCGACTTCACGCGTTGTTCTGCCCCTCTGCTCTCCTCCAGGTGCAATCTGTCACTTACTTCAACAATACTTTCCTGACCTTTGCTTTGTTTGCACACAATTTGCTATCCCATCAGTAAATGGCATTGAATGCCTTAATGAAATTACCTGATTGGCAAAGTATTGATATGGATTTCTAAGGTTCTTTTTTCGATGCAGGCATCTTTTCGGCGTGACACTATTGACGTCTTAAGTGAGTTTAGATTTGTCAGGGCACTGCAGGCTTTTATCTTGTCTCTGGTCAATTCTTTTTGTCTGTGTGATAGAAATTCAAGATGATAGGGCTATTTGATCAGCAGTTTGCAGCCAGCCACCAAAAACAAACACACAGGCAAAAAAAAATGCTCTGTAATTTGCCTTTCTGAATGCAGTGTGATTATTTGCTGAGACATTATTAGTCTACATGTGGAATCCATTGAATCACAGCAGGGCAAACTCTAGGTTGCAGATAACATTGACTCTGTGGGTGGTTTTATCTATTAGCTTACACGGTTTTGTTCTTTGATCATTAAAAGAAAAAAGGGTAAAATACTGTAGATATTTCAACACACAGGAAAAACTGTCCATCTAACCAAGTCGTATGATCTTACATTTAGCAAAAAAAGTCTATTTTATCCTCTTTTGAGATGAATTTACTAAACAAAAGCAGATTCTGTTAGATTGTTATTCTTCTTTTGAGGAGATTTTACTCAAAAAAAATATCATACATATCCTTAAAATATCATTATTGTATTTTTTTTAATCAGATGACACATTCATGGTTATAGAGTGGCTAGGGTTATCCTGAGCTATCTCTATAGTTATGCTGCTATAGGCTTAGACTGCTGGAGGACATAGGGACCTCTATTTCATCATTGTGCTTCATTCTCTCTCTATTTTCTGGTTTCCTCTGCTTTTCTCATATAGTAGCTTCATCTGGTCTGTTCCTGTTTGGCTGTGACTCCATCCTGAGAGAAATATCAGCCAGCTGCTGTTTCACCAGCCTCGTGAGACCATCCTGATCTCGCCAGCGCTTCAAGGTTTAACTCGCAGATCAGTCTGGGAGACTCTCCTCCGCGCTGCCCCTGGAGCCGCTCACCAAAACTTAACGCCCAACTCCGCTGGCTTTGAGGCGGGCTTTTCGCTGAGGTGTGTGATCTAACGCAGGTGCCGGCTGTTCAGCTCCAAAGAACATGGCGTTTCAGCCGATGAAACGTAGCTGCTAGCGGCTATCGAAAGCAAGTTTTAATCGAATTACAGAGTATTTTCTTCACTGGAAAGAAGAGCAAAACACTGCTCTTGAGGCTTCTTTCCTCAGTGGAAAAGATGCTTTTTGCTCCTCCTCCCGCTGGTTTCGCAAGAGTAGCCTGGTTTGTGGTTGTGTTTTCATCAGTCGCTCTGTTAGTATCGCCATATGCTTCGCGGATCTGGTCACTTGGTTTATTTGGCCCGCCTAATACCAACATAGGCCAATCAGCGTAACCAGTATTTTCTACTTCCCAAAATTACTTCAACAGAAGGTATCCAGATGGATAAGGCGGAGCAAAACCCAACTGAGCGAGTCAGGTTAGCCATCAACCCACCCATAGATGTTGAGCTCGACTTCCGTTTTCCAGTGTAGTCCTGTTTCGCCAGACTAACTGATGTGCTCTCATCCTCTGAAATAGAAAGTATTTAGGGATCACTGCTTCCATGCTCTTTCTGTATGTCTGCTTCGTCTCGCACACACCGAGCCTGGTTCTTCTGGAGGCTTCTTCCTGTTAAAAGGAGTTTTTCCCTCACCGCTACAAGTGCTTAGAAGTGAGGGGATTGCCATCGGGCCCAATGAAAGGTCGTAGCAATCAGCTGGTTTTCCTTAGATAGAAAAACTCTTTGAATCAATCTGACTAAGATGATCTTGTGAACTGTAAAATGCTTTGAGATGACATGTGTTGTGAATTTTAAAAACGTTATAGAAATAAACTGAATTGAACCCTTTTGATTCAGGAACAGTAATGGTCTGAGTTTCAAACTGACAACATTTTATGCAAATGCTCTGCTGTCTAACCACGAGGCCACCGCTTGTCAGTACCTGACCACAGCTGTTCACTGTTAGTTGTAGTAACTATTAATTTCTAATGAAAATAAATAAGACTCTTTATTGACATCCTACAGCAAAGTTTAACATTAAATCAAAATTGCAAATTTAACGATACGTGAGACTCTAATATTTCCACATTTCACAGCAAAAACAAATGATCAGTAATTTCACCTGTGACATTTTTTTCAGTTCTACATGACTGAACTGTTTTTTTTAGTGCTTATCTTAACTTTAGGGTAAAATAGAAATTCTCACTTTATTTTTTCTGTATTATTAAACCGGAAAAGCATCTTGTGTATTAATTTATCTGGGAGATTCATGATATATAAGGTTTGAGAGGTTTTCTTTCTGCTGTTTTGAAGCATTTTAAGCCATTTTTATGTCTCTCTTTAGTTATGAGGATGTAGTTCAATGTTCTTTAAGATTAAACTCGATCTTAAATCATTCCTCAGGGAGCAGAAAAATTAGCCTAAATTCATTGCCGTACAGGAGAACGCTCCAGTATCTCATCCCCCGGAGCAAACAGCCACAGCCTCGTATAATAATGTCCTTTTCCCCCTTTATGACACTGCGGGTCTCACTGTCTGACAGCAACTGTGATCCTCTGAATGCAAATAAGCAGCTATCAGCTTTTGTGATTCAGAAACAAAGACTTTTGGCTGCTGTTTTTCTAGTCCTGTTTCTGTGTCACCGGCTCTAAACAAATGCGTGTTTGCAGGGTTCTGGCCGTGCACACGGTGCCATGCATTGAAGCCAGAACAATTGCTCAATTGTTTTCGCTTATTCCATATTTAGTAGAATGCTGTGTTATGTTGGGAACTCCTGCTAAGTATGACTCTGGGTTAGATGAGGGTGTTAAGTGACAGCCTCAGATTATTCCCACTCATAGGGGAGTCTTCCTCCATCCGTTTGCAAATCAGGCTGTTATAGGTTGGCCTTTTGTTTCATTCTGAGACATTTAAATGTTAAAAGTGAAACCTAGAATGAAAAAAAATCATTTCAGTCAAACCCCAAAATGTACAAAGTTATAACTAATGACATATATAACCAGATAATATGATTAAACCTATTTAATTATCTTTCTCCTTCATTTATTTTAACAACAAATGTTTCAGTGAATAGTACACCAACATGATTTCATTTCTTACCACCCCCATGCTACCCACCTTGGAGTACTTTTATAAGCACAAATGCATCTGAGATCTGGTGCTCTCTCTGCGTCTTCGCTGATTATCTGAAATAATGGAGGCCCATGCTCTCGACAGAAAGGTCCATACACAAAAACGTGGCCGGGTTTGATGCCTCCTCCGCTAAGGTCTATAATGCACCTTAAGCGTCCTTTATGGTGAAACTGTGGGTAATACCGCATCGGGTAAAGTCATTTAGAATGCGGTATACAAACAGTACCTTAGTAGATTTTGCCGCATTACGCGCCGCTTCACGACGCTACTGGAAGCCGCAGCAATTTAAACCAGGATGAAAGTGCGATTCAGCGCT
>JAGKQL010000065.1:5450990-5491740 GCA_018398635.1 Cyprinodon brontotheroides | reverse complement strand
TTATTTGTATAACACACAATTTAGTACAAAGACAGTTAACACAGTTTACATGGTTAAAATACAGGAAGATAAAACAGAATCAAAGCAAGTAGAAAAAAAAAAAAAAAAAAAAGCTAGAAACAAAAAGATATTAAAAACAGTTGGAAGTTTTGTTTTAGCCCATTTTATTTATTTGGTAGGTTTGTTTTGTTTCCAAATAGAAGGTGTTGATTGCAGATGTTCTTAGTTGTATTATTATTGGTAACAGTGTCAATTTAGCTTCACGTTTGAAAAACAGAAAAATTTACTTTTTTGGATTCAACAAATTATTATTATTATTTTTTAAATCAACAAACCATCATGAAAAGAAGCTTAAATGAAACAAAACTAACGAGTCTTTTTTTAAATTTAAAAAAAAGGAGTAGAAAGTAAAGATAAATGCAAAAAAATGTAAGGAGTAGAAATAAAAAGTTGCCTAAAAATAATTACTCTAGTAAAGTATAGATTGCCAAAATTTCTACTCAAGTAAAGTAATGAAGTATTTGTACTTTTTTACTTGAAACCTCTTGAAAAGGCAGTAAAATGAACAGAAAACTTTTATTGTAATTTTGTATATGCAGAGTGTATACAAAAAGAAATTCCCATTTTGTACAGCTTTCTGAACATATCAATGCAGCGATCAAATGTAAAAAATGTGGGAGAAAAAACATGGTGCAGTTAATAAAATAATGAAGAAAAGTCCAAGATCCAGTCTAAAAAAATGCTAAGAAATATTTTATTTCAAAACAAAGAGGATGGTAAAGGGTCTGTATCACTTTATGAATGTTTGTGTTCACTGAAGCGGGAACTAAAGTGGCTGAGGAGTTCAAATGTAGCTGCTAAGTGATGGTTTATAATAAGTAAACATCCATATTGAAGGTACTGTATAGCAGAGGATGTTCTTTTTCTGGGTGGATCATCAAAATAAGCGGTCCTTTTAATTGTCAATCATTCTGTGGATATGTTTATGTAAGGCTGTCCTATGTGCTCATCCACATTTTCACTTACCGGAGGTGAGTCTGACATGGTGGAAAAATTGCAAATCTTCTTTTAGAAAGTAAGCTTTTATGAGCTGATGCAAGCAGCAACTTTTAAACAGAGGCCGCGTAATTTTAGGAGAATTGGGCTCATGCTACCACTCTCTTACCGGCGATTTAATAGGCGTTCCCTCTAGGACGGGTACAGGGTTGTGAATTTCCTTTTGAAAGTGGAGAGCATGCACCTCTCGTATAATTTTGCAAAAATCCCGCAGACTATACCTTTGACACTGATACTAGCGATAGCAATGATATTCTTAGCTAATTATATTCAAATTCAATTTAAAAACATGTTACTAAGATAGAAACAGATACAAAATCCTTTTATTGTCCCAGAATCCCAAAGGAAATAAAGTTTTTCAGTGACTATATCGGTTGTTGGTGTTGATGCTGTAGGCAGGAAGGATCTGCTGCAGGGGTCTGTATTGCAGCTGATCTGGAGAAGCCTCTGGCTAAAGACCAGTTAACAATCATCTGGAGAGGATGCTCACTGTTGTCCAAAGTGTTCTTCCGTTTATGGTAGAATTATTTTTTGTGAGACTTAAAACTTTCCTTTTTGATAAAGCTTCTGAGTTAGAGTGGCTCAGGGTTATCCTGAGCTATCTCTATTGTTATGCTGCTATAGGCTTAGACTGCTGGAGGACATAGGGACCCATTTTCTATCATTCCTGCTTCCATTCTATCTCTATACTCTGCAGTATTTGTTACTTCAACCTCTGACTTCATGCTTTTTCACATCATAGTAGCTTCATCTGGTGTGTTCCTGTTTGATTGTGACATCATTCTGGAGAGAAATACCAGCTGGCTGCTGCCATCAACACCTATGAATATATAAGAGAGAGTTTGGCCTGTTAAATCCTGCTTTTCTCCTACATAGAGCTATTGGCTCAGCTGTACTGTGAGCCCATCTGCTTTACTGTTTCTTTCCAAGTCAGAGGCATTTTTGGAGCTAGTTTACCTTTACCTTCTTACATAGAAGTATTTATAGAATCCCAACTTCTATGTTCCTTTAGTATGTCTACTTTATCTCTTTCAATCCCAGTCAGCCTCAGCAGATGGCGCTCACACTGAGCCTGGTTCTGCTGGAGAGTTTCCTTCCTATCAAAAGGAAAGTTTTTCCTCTCTACTGTCTCTACATGCATGCTCGGTCAGCTTGAGGGATTGCTGCAGAGTCAAAGGCTACATTATAGGTAAATGCAAAGTCAATGACTGGATGCAGTCAATTTGTTTTCCTTATATAGAAACTTCTACACTGGAAAAAAACTAAATCTAGATAAGTCATTATTTTTAAAAATAAATGCATTTGTTCTTGAATTTAGAAGGTAAAAGACATATTTGTGCTAATGAAAAAAGAAAATTTACATTTAAAATAAGAAAACACAATTACATTGTCTTATTTCAAGTGCATTTTATCTAAATATCTTATTTTAAGATGTTAAAATACTCATTCAATTGGCAAATCATGTCATTTACCTACTCAAATTAAGGGTAAATTCACTTAATTTGAGTAATTTTTACTTATTTCTAGAACGTTTTTTCAGTGTAACCAGTCTGACTGGATGATCTGATTGAATTGTCTCTATAAAGTTTCTTCACACAATGCTGTAAATTGGTGCTATATAAATAAGCAGAAAAGACACTGAATAAGTTCTGCAATACAGCTGATTTTGCTCTACAGCTCCTGTGTGCAAAAGAATCAGCTATGCAAGGAACTTGGTCATCATTAAAAAGTTCCTGATTAGCTTTTCTTGCTGATAATATATTAGAAACTCTAAAAGAAGCAAGAAGAAACAAAAATATTTTCCCTGTGTGTTTATTGTCATGAACTTTCATTTCTAATATAAACAGCACAAGATTTGTCAATGATTAAATCTTTGTTTGGTTCAAACTGAGCAGCTTAAATCGAATACCACATCAATAAAAATGGGTTTGCTGCAAGAAAAAGCTGCTCTGGCCTGATCCTTCCCAGCGTTCCAATGAGGAATACCGCCAACTGTTAATCTATGAAAATATGATGTTCTGAAGTGGTAGAGTGGCTTGGAAAGTGGGTCATTAAAGCAACCGCACATCCGTAAACAGTAAAAGATGGTTGAGCTGCGGGTCATTTTTTCTGTCACCGAGCTGCAATCTTTTATTTTCCCTCCCTGGCATGAAGCCCTATAGGTTTCTGGCCTCAGTATTTAGACTTTTACGAACAGAAAAAAGGGCAGACTTGTCTCTGCAAGTTATTCAAAACTAAACCCTCTCTTACCAAATGTCTTTTCTAAAGGTCTCCAGATAAGTTGGTTGGTTGTTTGTGTTTAATTGTGGTATTAAAAAGTGCTAGCATCACTGATCACAGGCCTTGGTGGAGGAATTAGCGTGGATCACAGTGTGCAGCTGTGACTGTTGGGGATTGTTTAGTGTTCATAATAAAGCCAGGATAAGAAATCCGACCTTGGAATAGTTCGTCTGAAGGAGAAATTTATGAAATCCCTGCTACAGTTATGTTTAAGCAGAATGGAGAAAGAAACAAGGAACATTAATTTATCAATAGTTGTTGTTTACACAGTTAAATAGAGGGAAACTGAATGCTTAACAGAATCTAGAAATTTGAAAGGTCTTCATTTAAGATTTTCTAAAACGTCCCTTAGATGTTGTTTAGTCTGAAACAAATCAAGAAACCAGATGATGATTTTTAGGTACGATGCCTTAAGCAATTTAACACTTAACGCTGGTGAATCCCTGCAACCGCATCTCAGATTGTTGGGCGGAGACAGAGCGCTGGTCTGCTTCAGTCAGACCTATGCAGCACATTGACAGGAAATTCATCAGTCAGACAGGAAGTGAGGAAGGTTGCAAAGTGAAACAAATCTTCTTTTGGCAAAATACAAACTAAAATGTTACATCAAAACAATAACTGTTTAACCCAGGGATTCCCAAAAGGGGGTCTGGTCCCACCAGAGGGTCGAGAGAAAACAAGTGGAGGGTCAGAAGACCAAAATATATAATGAAATACATAAATGTTACTGAAATAAATTGATTTACAATGAAATAAGTAGATATAACTATAATCTATTTATCTAATACATGATTCAAATCTTAAATATACCGTTAATTTTTTGAGAATAGAATAGAAAATCCCTTTATTGTCCCACAATGGGGAAATTCTGTTATAGAAAAAATGGTCACACAAATATGGACATTAGAAAAATGTATAAGAATAACATAACAGTGAAGAGTTAAAAGATAAACAATAAAATACTGTACTGTAAAGTGCTTTAACAAAATAAAAACTGTGCACCTTTTAAAAGGTGCCACTAAGTGATTTAGCCTGAAAACTGAAGGTGTAGAATGTAAAATCCGTAAAGATTACAATTTAAAAATCTAAAAAGGCGTTTAGAAAAATAAACTGGAAAACATATGTAAAAAGGATCAAACTTGGGAAATAAAAATGAAAATAATAAAATAAAAAATAATCTTCCCATACCTTGATGTAAATCAGGGGTTCCCTGAAAAACAGCAATGCAAGTGGCAGGACCAGTGGATGTTTGTTTTATTTTTCACCAAGGAATCAAATTAAAATTGCGTATGAAAACATTTGTTCTCAGCCAAAAAAAAACAAGAGGCTTTTCGAGATTGTAGAGTTTCCATTTAGTGAATACATTTCCACAATTTGTTTCCTCATGGAAACGTTCTTTTAGATGCTTATTGGCTGCTGTGAAGAGCAGAACAAGATCAGCAGAGATATAAAAGATCTACGGGGTCACCTTTTACAGTCGCCTTTGGTATCTCTGCTTCCGCCTCCTTGAACTCCCCAGTCGGCCTCAGCAGATGGCAGCTCACACTGAACCTGGTTCTGCTGGAGGTTTCTTTCCTGTTAAAAGGGAGTTTTTCCTCTCCACTGTCGCTATCAACCTGCTTAGATAGAAAACTTTGAAACAATTTAACTGTATGATCTGGTGAACTGGAAAGTGCTTTGAGATGACGTGTTTTGTGAAAAAAAAAAACTAAATTGAATTGAAATTCAAGAGTTTGGTTAGTAAATCTCATCAAGTGCAACCAATTGCTTCAAAAGTGTCCTAAAGTCTGCCTGTTTGTCAATTTCAGCTCAAATAACCAGAGATGGGAAGTAACGAAGTACAAATGCTTCGTTACTGTACTCAAGTAGATTTTTTTTTGATATTTTTACTTTACTTACTACCGTTACTTTATGTATTTATGGCAACTTTTTCTACTTCTACTTACACATTTTTACAATAAATATCTGTACTTTTCTACCCATACATTTATAAAAAATTGGCTGGTTACTTTTAGTTTAGAATCATTTCAATGGAGTTACCATTATTATTTTTTCACGTCATCAATACCAAATTCAATCTTAATTGGATTAGGAATCCACGTGCTGCATTTGGATCTGACCACTGCCAAAGATATTATCCGAATTCCACAGATTCGCGTATTCATTGGCTGCAAAATCATTTGCAGCCATTGGCGGTGTATGTGCTAGCATAGTAGCATGGACGCATTTGTATTGACGTGAAAAATGAACACAATGGAGGAGATCTAGTCCTATTGGCAGACATCCATTTAAAATGTAGGCAACGGCATGAAAAAAAAAAGTGGTTTTCTACTTTTACTTTTATACTTTAAGTAAATTTACAAGCCTGTGCTTTGTTACTTTTACTTGAGTGCCAGAAGTTTAATCAGTACTTCCACTTTACTTGCAGAGTAAGTAGGCCTATCTGTACTTTTACTCAGAAATTGTACGGAAAGTGAGTAGTTTTGCCATCTCTGCAAATAACGGTGTGGTAAAGTCTAAAGCTAATTCAGGCTGTAAAACCAACATTTCCAGCATCTCACATGTTTATTCCGTCCTCTAAAATGCAGCCTGTACGGCCCATAGTAACTCTGGAGGAGGTACAGAAACACATCACATGCTGCAGTGATGTTTGTCTTTAACAGGGGCAGGGAAGATGGATGAAACCAGATACGGGGGAATCCTAGAAGAAACCTGTCAGGGATCCCTGATGGAGAAATGATCACTGATCTGCTGGAAGGTGAACCTATGTTCTATTATCTAAAGACCTCCAGCACAACGGCTAACATTAACTTCAGCTTAAAGTGACAATACAAAGATTTAGATAGAAGAACAGACCTCACAAGACTGACATTTGAAAATGCAACTAAAGATTGTTGACTAATGTTATATTAAAAAAACTAGACTTTTCTTTTTGCTGGAAAAAAAAGTAAATAGCAATTACTTTCCTTCAACTTTACAAAAAAAATTGTTTGTGTTGGTCTTTAAAAAAAAGTCTACATAAAATACAAGGTTTACTATAAATACTTTTCAAGGAAGTGAAGATTGTTAATTTCTACATGATGATTTTCAGACAGAAAAACATTTTATTCCTGACAATAAAGGAATAAAACATCCGTCCTGATAGGGTTAAGTTAGTCCTTTTTTAGCCTAAATAGAATTTAAGCAGCAGATGCATGAACAGATATAAACAGAAGTGGTGCCCTCTGCTGGCAGCTCTGCGGAACTATTAGAAACAACTGAGGAAGCTACCAGATCCCGACCATCTTGCAATGCCTTCCCGGAAAGCGACATGCAGTTTAAAACCGACTGATATTAAGTAGGGATGGACGATATTGGGATTTTGGTCGATATCCGATATGTCAGAGTATTTAAAACTCATGTAGCCGATAACCCATATCGATACCGATGTTAAAGCTGAACTAAAAATAAGTAGTCATTGAAAAGCCAGCAGTTTTGTTATCCATTTCTGACACCTTTAGAAAAATAATATACTCAAATATATTTCATATGCTGATATCAAATTGATTTACTTTAAGCCTTGATGTCGATCTATTTTACTTTCAAAATCTCGTGAAATTCATCGTTCTGTATTGCAAAACTCCTGGAAGTGATATTTTGCAAAAAATTGTGAGATTTTGTTAGAAAAATATATCAACTTATATAAAAATATGGCAAAATTTCATGTATTTTCGGGGAATTTCCGTAGCATATTGATGACATATAGCAATATTTCATTAGTAGAAGAGATTGATATGGTGTTTTTAAATGGCAATATATCAGCATATAGCGAAGATATTGTGATATTTTAGCCATCAATATTTTTTCCCTTCGTCTTTAGAAGTTTTTAAGTCTGTAAAAAAGAAGTTTTTGAGGAAGAAGTAGTAGTTTTTTTTTTTTTTTTTTTAGACTTTAGAAACTCAGAAGCTGATCAAATATGGGGTTAAATATCGGTGGGGTGGCCGATGTCCGATATTCAGTTTTTAAGGCCGATACCGATAGGGGGCCGATTATATCTTGCATCCCTAATATTAAGTAAACTGATTTACAGCAACTCTAAGTTCTAGTGGATCCTCCATGCAGAGTGATCCTCCAATCGGACAATCAAGGAAATTAAAATTCCTGTTCCTAATAAACAAACACAGGGACGCGGCATCAAGGTAAGAAAAAATCGACGAATCTGTCTATTTATGATTTCATAAGTACTTAGACTGTAGAGCCTAATAATAGCATTGCTATCACAAGCATCAGTATTAATTAACTGATAATCTATAACAGCAACATCTGAACACCTGGCAGCTTTAGCTTCACCTTCTCTGAACGCCAACATAATCCTCTAATCCAGTGTTTTCCCTCTTGGAATTAAATATTTTTGTGTTTTTTTTCACACTGAATCTTGGATTTTTTTTTATTGTTTCCACACTTTGTCAGGAGGTGCTGATTGTCCTTGTTTACCCCCTTCACGCATCTACATCATCATTTCTACACTGTTATTGCAAATATGAACACCAAAAAAAGTAATCTAGGATCTGTTGGATCTATTTTAGCATTTTTAGTTACTTTAACACTTTTATTTCATCCCTCGATAAAAACATAATCTGTTGGATGTAGCATTTTTTTTATTCAACACAATTCTTTTTTTACTTAACAAACATAATTTGTAGATATAAAATAATATGAAATATTTGCGTATTAGCATGTTAAGTTTAACTTGATTAAAACTGAAAGTATCATAAAATGGAAAATGAGGCATTAGGCCACAAAGTTGAATGAAATTATTTTGTTTGTTATCTTGTGTGCTAAGAGATAAATGGGACCTAATGTTCAAAAAATTTATTTGATGAGATAAATAAATTTTCCTAAAATAACCTGTTCCCTGGTTGTGCAGAATGTTTTAGGGTTTATCTGGGTCGTCTTCTTGCCGCACACAAACGTCTTTACCCATCTGCTGTTTACTAAACTGAACAAAACAACATGGAAACCTTAAGTCATGGGAGCAGAATATTTAAAGCTAAATCGATCTTGACTATTCCGTTTTTTCTGGGCTCAGCATTGATGACCAAACAACCATCACTTATAAAGACACAACTTTAGAAATTTCTAAAACTTCATCCTTCAGTTTATTGATCAAACAGTTTCAGAGGGAAGTGACTGAGATGTGTTAAAGAGACGTGACCAATTCCCTTTGAATTAACAACATCAAAGATTGCTGCCAAAGCAAAAGGTCAAAGGACTTTATTCACTAAACTGAGAAAAAAACAACGTACACAAACTAAAACACACAAAAATAACTATTAATATGCCAGCAGGACTATATATGAAATCCAAGTGTGTTACTGGAGCAGATATTTAAAGAATGCCACTTAACATGACACAGCACCTTGAAAGAAAAGTCTGAGTTGGCCTGAGCGGGAACACCAGAAGTTCTCTGAAATGTGCAACATCCAAGACAAATGTTTAAGCTTCTTCTCCGTTTATACCATTAATGTTTGAGTTTGTAAGACAAAATTAAAAAGTGCTATCTTTGAACAGTCTTATACCAGACTCCTTTCAGTTGGTAAAAGGTTAGTATTTCTGTTGGCAAAGCAGAGCTGGAGGCAGAAAGATGCACCAAGGCACGCTAAAGGAAAAGTCTGGTCAGCAAGGAATAGTCACTGGTTCGTTACTTAGACCCACTTTTTCTCTCAGGCCTTTGAGTGAGACTTCGACTTTTTTTTGCTCTTATTGTTTTTTTTTTAATCTTTGAGTTTGTCCTGTGTTGTGGTGATATTTGTGTTTTATAATCTGCTCAAATGACCTGTACAGCGCTTTGATTTTAGCTTTGGCTGACTGAAAGCGCTTTATAAATAAAGTTGAGTTGAGTTGAGTTGAGTTATTTATACCTCAAACTAATACGTCCGCTGTGGTTTAATGAATTTAGAGTTAATCAGTAAAAAAGTCTGGGAAGCGGCCATTTTTGCCCCAAATATAGTAACACCCTCACTACTGCCATCTTCTGGCACAGTGGTGGCGTGCCTTGAGAAGCGGTAAATACTAGCCATTCTCTCCTGCTTCTCACCCAGGTGGCTGAGAAGCCTGAGTGGTTAGGGCACAGACTGCCACTCTGGCTCCCTGAGCAAGAATCCTTTAACCCCACACTGCTCCCCACACTGTGCACAATGGCAGCCCACTGGTCCCCAAGTGGATGGGTTACATTCAGAGAGTTTGTTTTGTTGCTCTGTACTTGTGACAATAAAGTTGAATTCTATTCTATGTACAAGCAAAATCAATGGAACTACTAGACACATCTGCAATCAACAACAATTATTGAAGATTTCCAGAGGACTTCACTATTGAAATTCACCAGAGCTATAGTGAAACTGACAATGCCCACGTTAATGGCAGCTGGATGTTGGAATACATCGGGTAAATGTGAAAAAAAATGTTTTGTTTCACCTCTTTTCCGTTCATGATCCTCCACAGGACGGGTTGGTCGTTGGATCCATCAACTTGAAGAGGGAGGATTTGCCATCGAACTTCTGCCAGAGAAAAAAACCTGTAATATGTAGCCAACATTTGGAAGAAGAATGTTTTCAAGATGACTTGATAATAGCGCGTTGCTAGACAAACACCAGATACAGCTACTGGGACTTGATCAACAGCCGATACCGCACCGTGACGCGTGGCGTCACAAAACCAGTGGGTGGCAGTAGTGTTCTTTGACAAACATGGATGCTCTCCAGTTAAAGCGCATTCAAATGAAAATTACTCTTAATTAAAAACACTTATCAATAATTGAACGGTATGTAATCATTTGATATTTAAAAAGTACTTTCAATAGTTTGTATTTTGAATATGACAGTAGTTTTCCTTTAAAGATGGTCTTTCATTGGAATCGGTGAGCCAATATAGCCTGTTCATTTTGTAAATACTCTAACTGAAGGCTGGGACCAGTGAGATCAGTCTATTATAGGCAGAATCTGAAGGTTAGGCTGAAAGAGACATTTCTAAAGTCGTGCTAAAAGATTCACGGAGCAAATCCTGAATGGAGTTTGAGCGATTTCACACATTCCTCCAACGTCTTTCTTAATTCCAGCAGACGTCTCCTTGCAGAGGGGTTGCATTGCACCGACAACCATGCGTGTGTCTGCTCCTTTTAAACGTCACCCCTGTGTGGCCACAGCCCCTCTTGACAATGACGCAGAGAGATGCTACCTCAAAAGCAGAAAAAGGGAAGAGAGGGGGGAGAGAAATGTGAGATGAATCACGTCCTGTGGAGGGAAAATGTGTTAAATAGAACTCGGACACTGCAGCATGATAATTTTCTATCACAGCAGCCTATAAGTATCTGACAAGCCCAGTGCTGACTCGGCAGTCTGTTACAAAATGGCAGGCGTGCCCTTTTATCTCGGTACATGTTTCACGGCAATTGGACAATCAGCCACTGCAGTGAAAATCCATAGTATCGATCGGCCTGTATCTTCTCTATAATTCTCCTGCAGGAAATCCCTGATGACAAATTATATCTGCACCAGTTTTTGATTGGTGCTTTGATGTAAGCGATCTCCAAGGGCAGAGCAAGGAACTGGTTGAGGGTTTATTAACAGAGTCTAACCTGACTCTCTCTCGTCTCACACCTGCCCAAAATCCGACCTTCTGTCAGACAGAGTGTGTGCAGCCAGTCAAAGCCGCTTCAGTGACTCTGAATGTGCAGCTGCACACACAGGCCACCCAGTGGTATCATCTTTGCAGAGAAACACGTTCAGAGGGACAGCAGGCTGTGAAGGTGACTGTCTGCCTGCTTTGTCTGGACCTGCAGAGTTCATTCATACAGTTGTCTTAAACATAACAACAGTGAGACATCCAAAAAAACCTCTTAGGGTAGATTTTTTTATTTACATGTAGACATTTTCATAGAGAAACTCCATATTTAATTATAAATTAACAAACATGTAGGTTTAAAGTTGTTATACATCTACTGGAGATTGTAAAACATTTTAATGCCAATGTCAACACTGTGCCAAAAAGTTAGAATGAGGTAAAGCAAGCTGACAGCTGCAGGTCACCAACACAAACCAACACTGCTGCACCAGAAGCTTAAAATGCTGCTATAGGCTTAGACTTCTGGAGGACATAGGGACCCCCTTTTTCATCATTCTGCTTCATTCTATCTCTATTCTCCAACTCTGCAGAATCTGATGTTAGTTCAATCTCTAATGTTCTACTCTCTCTGCTTTTTCTCATAGTAGCTTCATCTGGTCTGTTCCTGTTTTGGCTGTGACTCCATCTTGGAGAGAAATATCAGCTGTGCTGCTGCCATCAACACCTTTGTTTATATAGATGCTGGAGATTACGCCTGTTTTTCAGTGTAGTCGTTTTGCAGGTGAGCTTGCCAATGCTGTTCCAGATCAGTTAAACTGACACGAGGGCATCATCAGTTGAACTATAGCTCTTGTGAATTTCAATGGAAAATTTTTCTCAAAATCTTCAATAATTGTTGTTGATTGCAGATGTGTCTAGTAGTTCCCATTGATTTTGCTTGAAAAGCGGGAGAATGGCGCTAGGCTTACCACACCGTGACGTCACTGCTGGAAGATGTCAGGAGTGAGGTGTTACTATAATTGGGAAAAAATAGCCGTTCCAAGACTATGTGATCATGATGAAAATTATTTTTTTACATTTTTTTTTAACTACCTTTTATCACTGAATTCATTCATAATTCATAAATAGCAATTTTTTTTATTTTTGCATTACAAACTCAAAAATCAATTGTATAAAGGTGTCATGATTGTTTTAAGAGGAACCACTCAGAGACCGAGGGAAAAAGTTAAACAGGTTTATTGAGGTAATGAGTACAGGAGTTGGATCTGGAACTCAGTGACCTGGTGAACCGGAACCGGAAAGTCTGGAGGGGAGAGTATCACAGTGATCAGTTCAGGGTCCGTAGGGAAAATCGACTGATGCTTGAATGACTGCTGGAGCGGGACTCGCGTTTGAGGGGGCTGTTGCTTCTATCCTGAATCCAGTCTGTGTGGGTTTATCCAGAGAAGAGGAAACTCGCTGAAGAGCGGACAGGTAGACACCTCGCTGGACCCGTGAGGAGCAATGGAACGGACTGTCACTTGGAAATCGGGGTGCTTTAACGGCTCATGTGGATGTTTTCCCCTGCTCAGTCAGTGAGAACTCAGTTAATCCTTCCAGGGGAAGGCCAGGCATCCAGTTACACAGGAAGGCTTCCCCAAACTGGCAAACACTCTGGCCTCGAGGTAGTGACAGCCCACTGGCTCAAATAATCCTCCAGATAATGATCCTAAAACGAGCCGTGAGGGTGTGCAAGGAGGCCCACCGAGGACAGGGCACCACCTGGTGGTGGAGGGGAGAAAACACAACAACCACAAAAACAGACACAAACTGATTCCTAACAAACGGAGAAGATCGTAAAACGTTTGACTTTGATGTTGCACGTTTCCGAGAACTTCTGGTCTTCCCACTCAGGCCAACTGGACTTTTTTTCAAAGCTCTCCTGGATTCCTTGGTTTTGCCTCAAAACAGCAGGTTTGAGGCAATTTCACAATTTATCCATGGGATTAAGATATCGGGGTTGAGCTGGCCATAGCTTTCATGATGTCGGTTATTCACCCAGATGGTGCTTATTTACTGAGACAATCTCAGTTTGTCTTTGAACTGCAGTAAAATGAGGGATTTAACATCAAACCGATCAGCAATTCCTGGTAAACGGTGCATAAGGCCCTACACCACACTAAGGGGGTCACCCCCATTGCATGATAGCAGGGAATAATTAGCTTTATTTAATCTACAAAATGATTGATGGACCATCTCTCATAAGATCAGACAACTCTTAACGTTTTGCTGACCTTTGACTCACTGGGATGCTGTTTTTTCTTTTCCTAAATCTCATCGCATTTGGAATCATTTTAGCCGGGCAGTCCCTCTGTTTTCCTCTCCTTTTTGCATGCGTGTCCCCTTTACAATCATTCTATAAAACCAATGTGCTCATTTCCTCTGAACAATGTCTAAAATGACCCACTTAACTCAGATTTTTATGGCTTGAAAGCACCATAACCAGCATGTAGAACATTTGCTGCCTTCGTAATCAACCCTTGTGTGGCGTTCACATTTTGGTTAATCAAGCAGTGTTTGTGGGGCTCGTAGAGCGGGTGTACTTAGTGCTTAAAAGTTAACAGTATTTAATACTAAACATAATTTCACATCGGAACATCAAAGCCGTTATTGACCTTTTGTTTTTCCAAAAGCCGCTTAAAGATTTCAAATTAAATACCAATTTACAAAAAAATGTATAATTATATATAAAACACAAAAAAATCTGGATTCAATCGTTGCAGATGATGGTTTGAGATAGAAACAGCGTGCCAAAGTGTTACACATGGATCTATTTGTAATACATTTTGCTACCTATAAAAACAATTGCTGCCTGAAGCTCTTTAAAAAAATGACGGCAGAAATCAGCCCTGTACACTAATTAAAGTTCTTTTTTTATATATTTTCTTTTGTATTTCTTTTTGTACTTAAATTCTTTTTATGACAGAAGAGAAAAGGACATAATAATATATTTTTTTGTATACTTTATTTTTGTAATTTTAGAAACACACATACATGTATTTAACAGTTAGACCCCCTCAAACTAAAGTTACAGAGCAACTAGTTTTATTCAAAAAACAAACAAACAAACAAAAAAGGGCAATTACATTAATTACACTGCAAAAAATTTAAAACTAAATAAGTAAAACTTCCTTGAATTAAGTGCATTTGTTCTTGGATTGAGCAGGTAAGCGACATACTTTGCCAATTAAATTAAACAATTTACATTTAAAATAAGAAAAAACAACTGCTGTTTCTTATTTCAAGTGCATAATATCAGATTTTTTTATTTTAAGGCTAAATACACTCATTCCATTGGCAGATCGTCCCATTTACCCACTCAAATTAAGGGTAAATAAACTTGATTTATTTTAAGGATATTTTTACTCATTCCAATCTTGGAAACCAAGTCCAGTGGATGTTTTTTTTGAATTTTAAAAAAATTGTCTAACAATAAAAAAAAGGATACAATGCTCTTTGAACATGTTGAAATATTGTTTGTTTATTTCCATTTGTGGCACCAGACACTAAAGCAGTTCTAACACTAGTTATTCAGCGAAAATTTGGCCACTGAAAAATTTCGGCTGAAAATGACCTAAAAGTGCATTTTTTTTTTTTTTTTTGCCGACAGACATTTAGCTACGTAGAAAGGAGCCAGCTGAGGTGGCTCGGCCATCTGTTCCGGATGCTTCCTGGTCGCCTCCTTCGCGAGGTGTTCCAGGAGGCATGTTCTATTGGGAGGAGGCCCAGGACAAGCTGCAGGGACTACCATATGTCTCTGAGCTGGCCTGGTTTCACCTTGGGGTCCCCCCAGTGCAGCTGTGGGAGGTGTTTTTGGATCGGGAAGTCTGGGCATCTCTGCTTAGATTGCTGCCTTCATGAACCGGCCCCGGATAAAGCAGAAGAAAATGGATGGAAGGATGGACATTTAGCTACAGTGAAACAACATGGCTGAAACATGCAGGAATGTTGAGCTTTCAAAGTAAAGCACTAAAGCAATAGTATGGAAAGCCAAACGAGTCAGAAATCACATGTTTTTTAACCATTAGGCTTTCCATACAGGAGAACACAGGTAGCAGAGTAGTTATTCAGAGTTGATCATGCGACAGGCAGGTTTTGAGTGATGTGGTGCGAGTTCAAATGCTGCCCATCGGTTTCACTGAGTGCTCAGGTCAGCAGCACAAAATCAGATAGAAGTCCAAATGTTTGCATCACTATTGAGAATATGAGAGGAATGCGAAACAGAAAAGGAAACTGACATCAAACAGTCTGTTTGAAAAACGCAAGAAAGTTTCCTGTTCAATTTGCCAAGGTAGAGGGCTTATAAATAAATATTTTGGCACTTTTTTATTATATTTGAATAATTTATAATTTATTGACAAGCCTTGAGTTTAAAAATATGAGTTATAATACGAGTTTATTGTAAATGGAGTTAGTACACATCATAATTAAAAAAAATGCTATGATTTTAATATTTGACAGCGTCTTTTGGGGTTTCTGTTTTCAGCTTTGGTTTTCCTAACTTTTCGTTCTCAATTTTGTCCAAGAATTTTCCTCTCGGTGGATCCTTAATGACTATATTTAAGTTCTGCGAAATATGGAAGGCTTTTTGCGCCATTATGAGATACTATGACTTAGAATGTACAGATAATGAAACAAATCTAAGTTATTATTATGAGATACTATCTTAATATCATAATAGATAATATCTCTATATACAGTATCATCTAAGTGTTAATTTTAGCCCATTTTTTAAGAATTTAGTTTCAGTTTTTAGTCCAGTTTCAGCATCGCTTGTTAGTTTTATCACATTTTTCGACATCCTTTGGTTTTATTTAGTCTAGTTTTGAGTTCAGTCTTAAGTGAGCATTTTTAGTCTTTATTTTTAGTCAAAGAAAACATCCTTTACCCTAGCTTTAGTTTGTAGTCAACAAAAACTGTCAAACATTTTAGTCTGGTTTTAGTCAGGACATAATTTTAACCTTTTACTTTTTATTCAGCAGATAATATTTAACATTTTCTAAAATTATTTCACATTTCAACATTTTCTCATCTTTTACGATAAAAACCCCCACACTTTTAAGGAACACATGCAGACATGGAAGATGTTCTGACAATATTAGCATATTTATTTTGAACATTGTTAAGGTTCAAAGACACAAACACAAATGCTTGCATTAAAACAAATAAAATACACCTGACAAAGGAAACAAATAAATAAAATTAAGTGTCTTATGAACTTAACACAAGTGCTGGCTGTTTAAAGCTAGTTCACATATAATAAAATAAATAGATTTGAGGTCAATGTTGTGTAAAAATTGTTGTGCCAGCTAGTTCACATGGTTTATAAAGGTACAGTATTTATGTGAAACAAGGCATAGCTTGCTAGTCCTGAGGGTCAGCTTTGTATTTGGTGTGGGCAATTAAGGAAGCTTGTATAGCTGGCCTGTCATTGTTTCTGGGTGGTTGTTGGTGGTCGGTGTATCTTCAATCTGGAACACAAATTAATACAATGTCAGGATAGATTCCACAGCATAACAGGAATTCCAAGTGTATAAGTAGCATATAGGTCTGATGATTGATGTTTATAAAGGAATTGTTGAGGACCAGCCAAGGACCATCAAGGAAAGTGGAGACATTTTAAATGGCTACTACTACTACTGTGATATAGTATCCCTTAATTATGAAACCTTGTAACCAATCTGACGGTTTGATTAGATGGAATTGTCTCTATAAAGTATCTTTAGATGACACGTGTTTTAAACAGGCGCTATATGAACAAACTGACTTTGATTCCCTTAGGTCAGAGGTCATGGATTAGCGGACCGCGGTCCGGATCCGGACTCAACTGCTGGCTAATCTGGAGCCAACCTGATTTAAAACATTTATAAATTACCGCATATTGTCCAACAACAGTATCTAAATTCATTTGCCCCACTTCTCCTGTTAATACGGTAAACCCCCTCCGGAGCGTCCGGCTCCAGGCCGCACGCGTGATCCAAATGAGCCAATGAGCTGTCAGTCTGGGTTGCTGCTGCTACTTTTAGACACAGCAGGCAAACCTGTGGCAAGCGAGGGACGCGATGGGAAAGAAGGAAGAAGACCATGAGAAAGAAGAGAGAGCAGAGAAAGTGTGGACTGCTGGAAGAACTGCAGTGAACTGTGTGCTGAGAAAAGTGAAATGGCGTGCTCAAAGATGACCCTGCACATTTAGAGGATGTTTGGCTCAACCTGCTGCTGTGAAGCAGAGTTCTCCACCATGAACAGAATCAACAATAAATCTGGATCCAGGCTCCAGAATGAGCACCTTGATCTGTGCTTGAGAATGGCTTAGTCTCCATTCAAACCCAGGTTTTAAAGCCTAAAGCCCACTGCCAACATTAAAGCAGAAAAAGAAAGAAAAAAACCATAACAAGTGCAAGGTGTTTTATAAAATATGGGAATCAGGAAAAGTTGTCTATTTCCCAAACTGAATGATTATTGTTCTCTACTTCAAAAAACACTTATTATATTATTTTTATTTTTTTATGTATTTGTTTTATTTGAAAAGTCAATGTATAACATGAATGCATAAACGCCTCATTCTATTTCAGAGTTAAACTCTGTTTAAGTAACGGACTACAATTAAAAATGTCTCTGGACCTTTACTGCCTGATGATTTTTCTTTATTTGATTACTCCTGGCCTAAGTTTTGCATTTTGAGGAGACTGTAGACATCCATGTTCAGATCCTGCAGACATTGATAAGGCCGCTTGGGCAGAGGTGTGTCAGCGGTTGCCATGATAAGTGGTAGTGGAATAATGCTAGCATTAAGGAAGGAGCAAAGGGATCTCCTGACCTCCTGATGTTCATATTTCTTCATCATGTCTTGACTGTGCTCTATGTGACACATGCTAATGTCCTAACCTTCATATGTTTGGGGTTTTATAATGGGGAGCTTCAGCCATTTGCTACATTGTGTAATTTTTGTTTTTTGTATTTATTTTTGAAAAGATGTAGTCCTAATTTGGCTGCATTGTCCTGTAATGATGTTCATAAGGTCTGTTAAATAAAATAAAAAATAAATAAGGCTGAAGGCTGTTTGGATTCAGCACAGCAGCCTAAAGCTCCTTTCCTACCTTGGACAGTGTTCTTACTGTTGACGCCAAGAAAGATGAAGGATAGGAGCTAGCCAGCTAGGACAGAGGTCTTCAACAGGGGGTGCCGCGACCCCTAGGTGGTCCCCAGAGGTACTGCTGCGGGGGTCGGCGAAAGTTTTTGGTTGATTAGACTTTTTTTTTTATATCGCCCCCCCTGCAATTTTTTCCACTAATTGAAATGTCTTTAAATCCACATTAAAGGAATAGTACACCCAAAACATGATTAGCCTTCATTTTCTACTCACCCCCATGCTGAACAACACTCTGGGGTACTTTTTGATATCTCAAATGCATCTGGAGATCTGGGAGGCTTCTTGCTGTCTGCTGACATTCAAATAATGGAGGTCTATGGCGTGCCCGAGGCAGAAAGGTCCATAAAAGTCCACAAAAAGCGTGTCAATATTCCTCCATACTGCTGGAGTCAATGTATTCCAAGTGTCCTGAGTGGGTAGCATCCAGAATTTACTCGAAACGAAGTCATTTAGAATGTTTTAGAGCATAAACAGTAGTGTATAGGATTTCCTGAAAGCGCCCCTGCGCGCTCCCGAGCCTTCTGAAGCCGGCAGACCAAACCAGATGAAAGTGCGCATTCAGCTGCGGCAAAAGAACTCATGCTCTTCCTCAACACTGAAGGTCCTCAGACATTTTCTTTTCGTTGTTTCTTTCTTTGCACAGGTAAAGCAGCACATTTCTTCTTCTACGCTTGCATTATCGGCAGAGCAGGCGGCTGAATCGCGCACTTTCATCCTGGTTTTGGTCTGCGACATTCTAAATGACTTCACGTTTCGGGTAAATTCTGGGCGCTACCCACTCCAGGACACTTGGAATACATTGAATGAGAGCGAGTATGGAGAATATTGACGCGTTTAATGAACTTTATGAACGCTGCCTCGACGACACCTCCGATATTGAGCTGTCAGCAGGCAAAAGACCGATTGAAACTTCAGCTGCTCCAGTAGTGACCATTACTTTCAGCAATGACAAAAATGAAAATATTCAGCTACCCTTTAACGTGAATTGAACACACTGTAAACAGATAGTAGACCGATTAATGCTTTGCGGTCATCCAATGCCAGTGGCGGTTCTAGACCAGAAAAATGTACCAGGGGGCCAGCTTGGTTTTCCTAGGGGCACAGAAAAGCATGAAATAAAAAAACAGGGCATGGGATATTGTCTTATTAGGTCAATATATACATTCATAATTTAGGAATTTTATATATTTTTTGACCTAATTTAAGTTAAAGTTACAGTTTTCTATAAAATCACGAATTAGAACAAAAAAATAATTGATACATTCAGCTTTTAAAAATTAGAGCAATTTCTTTTGAAAAAAAGAAAACTGGGATCCAATCTCAAACCTGGATCTTTCAGACTCTGGAGTTTCCGTTTCATTCACAACACCCTGTCCTGCCAACCAGGAATCAGAATCAGAAATACTTTAATAATCCCAGGGAGAAATTACTTTCCTTACATTACTCCATCTGTAATAGAGTAACTATAGGAATCAGTTTGATAGAACACAATTTCTGTACTTTATATATTTAGGGGGTCCTCGCTCCATCTCGGCATCGGTTTGGGGGTCCTTGGCCTGGAAAACTTTGAAGACCCCTGAGCTAGGAGGTAGGAACAACAGTGTGAGATACATGGAAGGAGCCAAGGTCCCCAAAAAAGACCCCAGATTGGAAGCCCACTAATTCAAGTTTTAATTAAACTCAGACAACATTTATTGTAATTTTGTTTACACAGAGCTGTCATGACATTTCCATTTTTAATATACAGAGTCGCGATGAGAAATACACATAATCAGCCTATTGTTTCTGTTAATTATCTACTAAAGTGTGAATAAATTAGGAATAAGATGAAGCACTGTTTTCAAAACAAGCTAAAAACACAATAAATTGAATCATACAAGCATTTTCTTTGAAGGAAACTTGTCATTTTTTAGTTTACAATAATCTTGTAGTCTTTACAATGAGACTCAGATTTATTAAAGTCAAAAGTAAAGTATCTTTGCAGCATCATGCTATGTCTAATATTGAGGGGTACCTCTCCCAAACTTAACGGGACACCCTCATTTCCAGTCAGTGATGTAATGTCCTTCTTTTCCCCAATGCAATGAGGCAAGGACAAGAATGTGCGGAATGGGGGGGGGTGAGTGCCTCTGTCACATTATTTCCCCCCACCGAGGCGCGCCAGCTGCTTACAGTTGCTTAATGGCCATGAGCTGTCACAAGGCATCACAGCCTGCTGCCACACAGGAGTGGCAGATGCTTTAATTGAACAACGGCTTGTAGGTTATGAACAGCAGTTCCACGCGGCCTCCACTGGAGGGCACCCAAACAACACAGTCCGCTCGCTTCAGAGGAGCTAAAGTCACACACTGTAAAAGCTGATCTGAAAATAAATGAAACATTCATCAAAAAAATGTATTTTCGCTTAATTAGAGCTAATAAAATGTGTATTTTTGCCTTTAAAATCAGATAACCGTATATTATACGCTTAAAATACAATAAGAAAGAGGTTCTTTTTATTTTCTTAAACATAATTTATCTGAAATTATGTTTAAAAATCAGCTACATGTATTTAATTATTTGTGATAAAAAGTGTCCATCTAACCAGGTCTTACAATCTTATATCTAACAAAAAAAGCTCGTTTTTAGCTTGATATTCGAAGCAAGAGCCGATTCTGTTAGATTATTAATCTTTCCAGAATGTTCTACTCTGCAATAATCTACCAATAAATGAAAACAACTGATTTATTGAAACCATGACATTAAATCTCAAAACAAAAAGTCTTACTGGGTGAAATTGTCTGACTGCACTGCCAGATTATTGCACTTATTTTGAGTAGAATCGTCTCAAAAGAGGATTAATAATCAGACAGAATCTGTTCTTGCTCAGTATATCAATCTTAAAACATAATCAGAAAGACGTTTTGGCCAGATTAAGACCTGGTTTCAATTTAACCCTTAAAGTTTAGCCATGTGGTGCAAAGACGGGGTCAGAATTGTTAGCCAGCCGGCTAAGGACCCCAAAAAAATCATATTTAGCCATAAAATATTTAGGAAGTTTTGTCACCTTGGGGCTCAGGGCTCACCGCGCTGCTGCAGGTCGTTGTGTGCAGCGTTTGAGTAATTTGATCTATTATTAATTCATGTCTTTTGCATTTCAGGGAGAGGCTAATTTCACCAGTGCCAGTCCAAAGATTATTATCATTAAGAGGTGGGAAATAAATGTGTTTGAAGATAGGCCGCAACCCTGCTACAGCCTACATCTACTGTGGCAACGTTTGAAAAAGGTTTTCATTGAACAAAAAACAAAAATGCTCCCTATTTGCTTCGAGTCATGAGACGAATTATACACATGTATGAATTCCTTTGGTCAACAGCTGCCGACTTAGCATCAGATAAACACAGAGCCAAGAGTCTGGCAACCGTCACATCCCCCTGACAGTCCCACTTTATCATAAAAAAAAAGAACACTGCATATAAGCACTCACACATACAAAAGGGGCACATGCTCACACGCAAATCAGCACATTGCTCTTTGTATGTGCTAACTGATGCAGATGATAGGGCTGCAGATGAGGACGGCCTAACCAGAGAGAGAGTACATGTGGCTTTGGGTGAATACAGCGAGCATTAGCCTCAGGAGGAGTGCAGTCCATCCAAAGATACATGCTGGGGGACGAAATTAAGACACACATTTAACCCTTTTGTTGCATAAAATCCAATTTTAAGGCACTGATATGTTAGAGAATAAAAGTTCTCGTCTTGCTTTAAAGAAAAGGAAGAAATAATAAAACCAGAGGGTCCTTTAGATGTTTAACATTTTGCTTTAGAGTCAGCAGGGGGTGTCCAAAATCAAGCTGGAAAAAGAGACAGTGAGTTTATTCCAAGCTGCTCCAGCAGCCGCTGCTCCAGTTTGTTACAGCTGACATTTGGGAAGCAGTGGGTCAGCAGAAAAGAAAAGCAGCAAAGACCTAACAGAAAACAGCGGCACACTTTTGATCACACATTTCCTTTCTTTTTTTTTACACATCAAGTCCTTATTTTGCCCTCTGGAGGCGACTGCTAAAGGGATTATTCTTTTCATTTGGTTTTAAAGTTAAGTTTAAAGGTACGGAAGAGGATTAGGGCCACTGGGAAAAAAAAAAAAGTTAACTGATTTTTATTTTATTTTATTTCAGTATAGTATGGGGAAAAAGTCAAAATTCTGACTTTTTCTCAGAATATGACTTTTTTTCTCAAATTCTGACTTTTTTCTCAGAATTATGACTTTTTCTCAGAATTATGACTTTTTTCTCAAGAATTCTGACTTTAACTCCAGGAATTATGACTTTAATCTCAGAATTATGACTTTTTTCTCAGAATTCTGACTTTTTTCTCAGAATTCTGACTTTTTTTTCTCAAATTATGACTTTTAATCTCAGAATTATGACTTTTTTTCTCAGAATTATGACTTTTTTATTGTCAGAATTCAGTCAAGTCCTGAGAAAAAGTCAGGAATTCTGTGAATAAAGTCAGAATTTTGACTTTCAGGCTTTTTTCAGAATTCTGACTTTAATCCCAGATTTTCTTTTCTGAGACTTTAATCTCAAATTCTGACTTTTTCTCAGAATTCTGACTTTTTTTATTGTCAGAATTCAGTCAGAATTCTGAGATTAAAGACAGAATTCTGAGATTAAAATCTCTGAAAAGTCAGAATTCTGACTTTAATCTCAGAATTCTGACTTTTTCCCATGTTAAACTGAAATAAAATTTAAAAATCAGTTTACTTTTTTTTTTTTTCAGTGGCCCTAATCCTCTTCCGTATAAAGGAGTTAATATCTCACCTGTAGAATATATTGCATTCTATCTCTTCATTCTGTATTAATCTATATGGTTTGGATCTGGAGGCTTCAACAGGCATAAAAATTAAAAGGTTTTAAAGCTTTTCAACTGTTTACATGGGACGACTATTTGCATCTGTCCTGTTGACCATCACATCATAATTAGCCGAATGCAGGAACAGCTTTTTTGGATCAGCATCTAACGTGAGTAGCTCTACATCATATTAAAAATATGAGCTGAAATAATTTCAGATTGTCTTTATTTGTTTTTGGTTCTGTTATTTCAAGATTCAGAACAGGAAAAAAGTATTTACACCCTTCACGTAGATCACACCTCTATGCTGATTGAGTAAAAAGTACTCTCACCTAAATAGAATTTGTGAAAATACCACAATAAATAGTTTCATTGTTAATTAATTGACCAAATAGTATTTTTTTGGTTTCATTTTTCTTCCATCTCTGGCAAAACAACTAGAGCTTAAAGGTTTTAAAAACATCACTTCCTTCCTGCAATCCAACAGATGAGAAACAGTTGTTTTCTGACAGTCTGGAAATAATTACAAAGCCTCTCTTAAGGCTTTTAGACCACAGTGAGAGCCTTTATCCAAAAATGGAAAACAATCTTGTTGATCCTTTTTAGGAAAGACTGGCCGACCCAAATTACTTCAAGGGTTCATTAAGAACTTACCTGAGAGGCGGCAACAAAACCAACAACAACATCAGAAGGCTAACAGATCTAAGATTCACTTTATCACAGAAAACACAGCGATAGAGTTGATTCCTTCCTGCTATCATTGCAAACCTCATCACCATGCAGGAAAACAAAACATCTCGTCTGGTCAGCCAGGCCAACAATGACCCTAACGACTGTTTTCAGGGGCATAGGCCAGTATCAGGTCTTACAAGCTAACAACAACATCCATGTTAGCCTCATTACTAAGGGGTGGAACTGGTTCAGTTTGCATGTTTTTTCTAATGCGCTGCGCGTTCACACAGGGCGCAGCAGAGCGCGCCAGCAGAAGCAACAAGTCAATGCAAAGTCAATGGTTGGCGCATGTCAAGGCGCAGCAAAAGGTCCCGCTGGCAGCGTTTGAGCAACTGAAGCAGCTGGCGTCCGGGTCGCGTTAAGCATCTGGCAGCGGTGACGCGCCAAAGCAGCTGCTGCTGCTGAGATGGAAAAATTTAACTTTTGCTGCTCAACAGCGCCCGCATCAACCAATCAGAGGAAGCTGATCTGGGAGCTGGCAGGGGAGAGAGAGACACAGCGCTGATGATACAGAAAGCTGTGATCACTCCTCTGAAACAGTTTATTGATGCATAAATTAACCTAAAATGCAGAAATCTGCTGCCAGAATATGTTGTCCGCTTTTATTATCCTGCTGCCTGCAGTTTTGGATTATTTAGATGAAAAACACCTACTAACGCCGCCCTTGAACGCGAGGAGGTGACCGGCCAGGAGGCTGCTGTTGAAGGGATTCCTACTGTCGGCGCACGCTGCGCTGGTATGTGGGGGTCTGGCGGCTCTGACAGAAAATAATATTGGAAAGCAGGATGGTAATCTGGATGAACTGACTGCGTGATTAAGTTTTTCAGGTGGATTTTTCTCACTTAAACACATATTAAAACTACTTTATTCCCACTGATCACAGCAAATATAGCTGCAAGGCAGAGAAAGGATAGTGAAGCTCAAGCCTAGCGCGTCAGACTCACTTTTGCACCGCGCAGCCAGAGCAACAAAACTGCTTAGCTTCAGCAGCGCGTCAAAACTAACTGGTACAAAACAGCAAAAGGAGGTAAGCAGCAAGCAGCGATTTTGCTGCTCTTGCTGCGTCGGTGTGAAACGTAGCATAAGCCATAACAAGGCTTTGTTGGGCTACCTTATAAAGCCTGAACTCAACGCTAATCAAGACATTTTGAATTGGGAAAGCTTGCTGGATGGGAAGCAAAACATCTTCAAAATGGAATGAATATGACCTGCTTGACTGGGAATATTCACCAGCAAAAAGAGATGAGTGAAGGTGGTCTCCATTGGAGAGTTTCAAGGAAACCTAGGGGTCATCCAACTGGCATGCTTGATGATCCCCAAATCACCCGGGAAAATATTCTAAAAACAAACAATAGAAAGTGGAACAGCTTTCCCTCTTATTGATTTAGAAAGCAGAGCATGGCGCTGACAGTCAGGCATGGTTAGTGTGTTACCAGCTTCTTCTGGACCTGGAAGACTTGTCAGGATTTATAGAAGCATTCTTTCCACTCTGCCTTTTGTTGCCATTGCTTCTTCACATAGGGAGAATCTTGCCACTTACTTCTCTGCTCTGATTTTTCAGTTAGAGGGAGCAGATACACCTGCCACCCTGCTAATCCACTCACCTCTAATATTAAAGGACACTTTAGACTTAAGCAAACTTTATTGTGATTTTGTATAACAACAAAAAGAACATAACATTCAAAGCAGTAGTAAAATAATGAAAGACACACATGTAAGACTGTTATAAATCCAGTCTGTGTAGGGTTGTGTTTTTAATGTTTTTCTCCATCCACGACCAAGTGGCGCCCTGTTCTCGGTTGGTCCTCCCACACACCCAAGCGGCTGGTTGGGTCATTACTGAGGACTTCTTAAAGCGGTGGACCATCACTTCTTCAAGCGCCAGAGTGTTTGCTCCCAGTTTTGGGTACTCTAGCCAAGCTGAGTTTAGCTGAGTCTAACGTGATTTTTGCCTTTTGGCCTTCTCCCCCTGGAAGCGATTTTTTTGAGCTTCACACTGAGCAGGGGATTCATCTCCACACGTCCCGTTCAAGTTCTCCAGGAAATCTAAGTGGCAGCCAGCTCCATTGCTCCTCAGGAACCAACCAAACCAAAACCTGTCCGCCTCTCCAACGAGCCCCTCTATCTCTGGAAAAACCCACACACCCGACTGGATTCTGGGAAGAAACCTTTCTCTGCAATTGTGAGTCCCGTTTATCTCTGTTTTTGGCAGCGTCGATCAAAGTTCCCCACGGACCCTGAACTAACCTCCTCTGTGAACTTCCCTTCTCACTTCCAGTTCCGGTTCACCACAGCTCTCTGAGTTCCCCTGAATCCAACCCATTTGAACTCCTCAATAAATCTGTTAAACTTTTACTCTCCGAGTGGTTTTCTGCATGCAAGATCTCTTAAAAATATCATGACAAAGACAAAGTGAACATTCAAGCACAGTCATCCAAGAAAAAGAAAAGGGTTTTAAGAAGAGATTTAAAATCAGAAAGTGAAGAGGCCTGTCTAATGGCCAAGGAAAGGTCATTCCACAGAAAAAGCAAGGTCCCCTTTGGGTTTGCGTTTTATCTTTGGCACCCTCAGTAACAACTGGTCAGCTGATCTAAGGGAGCGAGAGGATGTGTGGGCGGGGCAAGACCATTTAGAGCTTTAATAGCAGATAAAAAGATTTAAGACCATCCATTCATCTTCTGACGCTTAAGGCCTGGTTATTCTCCCTGCAGCAGTGTGTCGCAGTGAGCTTGCCGTAAGTAATTTTGATTCATGCTCATTATTGAAGCGTGGTCTGCACTATGTTTTTCCACGCCACAACATAAGAGGGACAATCAGGAACTAGCTGTGGGTAAAGATACGGCCGAGGTGGTGAGGAAGTTGGGGCAAGTTTGTGCGACAATGGAGGCACATGAGGGTGAAAAAGAGCGGGGATCCAGGTGGAAAAAGGGACCCAGCGTTCTGGTGCACCTCGCTCTTCTAGCTGGTCCATCTTCATGAGTCGTTTTCCACAATGGCGGTCACACAAACAAAACAAGCTGGTAAGGTACCAAGCAGGAAATACTCAGTGTAGAGCAGATGAAGATTTGACCAATTAGGCCTCCTGTCTGCAGTCACCTACAAATTTGGAGAGGTGCAGCAGAGTGTCTTTTGGAGGGGCGGGGGCACATTTCACTGCGACATAAACTCAGCCTTTACTCCCTATTAGGGTCCCAGGAGGTGCACCCATCTCTGCTGGGAGTCTATGGGAGAGAGGCGGGGTACACCCTGGACACACACAAGAACATTAGAACCATGCACACACATACTCACACCTAAGGACAAAGAAGCCTTTTCACTCATGGGAGAAACACCAGGGGGAGGGAAGCCAGAGTAATTCAACAGAGAACCCCATGTCGGCACAGGGAGAACAATGCAAACTCTGTGCAGAAAGACCTTTAGGCCAGGAATCGAACCCAGAACTTTGTTGCTACAAGCAGCAACAAGCGCTACCCCCTGCACCACCGTGCAGCAGGGTTTTAAACAGAGATGGCAAAAGTACTCAAAAAGAACGTAGGTACTTGAGGTAAAAGTACGAAGATACTTGTGTTGAAAAAATACTCTGGTCAGAAGTGGAAGTACTGATAGTTAAACTTCTTTACTCAAGTAAAAGTAACAAAGTACAGGCTTGTAAATTTACTTAAAAGTATAAAAAGTAAAAGTAGAAACTAATTTTTTCATGCCGTTTGCCTACATTTTTAAAATGGATGTCTGCCAATAGGACTAGATCTCCGTTGTGTTCATTTTTCAATCATTTTAAAAGTAGTCCATGCTGACCAGAGTATAACGCCACCGCCACCCAAAGCTGCAATGATTTGCCGCCAATGAATACCGCCCGAATCTGCCGATTCATCTTGTGTGGCAGAATGCGTCAAATGCAACGCGTAGATTCCCATCCAATTAGATTGAATTTGGTATTGATGGCGTGAAAAATAATAACCGGTAACTCCATTGAAATGATTCAAAACTAAAGTAATCAAGCCAGCCATTTTTTAAAATGCAAGGAGTAGAAAGTACAGATATTTGTGTAAAATGTAAGGAGTAGAAGTAAAAAAGTCGCCATAAAATAAGTAGTAAAGTAAAGTAAAAATATCAGAAAATTCTACTTGAGTACAGTACTTGAAATATTTTTAATTACCCGTTACTTCCCATCTCTGGTTTTAAAATTGATCATATAATCTTCTGGCAGCCAATGGATTAGTGGCCTGGGTGTATGAATGGGGGGGCACCGTGGTCACTTAGAGCCTGACGCCTCTCAGATAGTCTTTTAGCTTCATCGAGGCAAAGTTAAGACGCCGTGAGAGTTATCTCTGTCCGTTTAAACGGACCTCACTTTTCCATCTGTCCTTTTCAATTTGACTGGAGAATCTGGGCTGGAGTTGTTGCCTTCATCCCCCCCTCAGCAGCGCAGAGCTTGAAATTAGGCCGTGGGCTGAATATTTAGGCATTTGAGCAGATCTAAAGGGATAAGTCCTGTGTGATGTGAGAATGGGAGCGTGCTCACGTTTCCTGTGTGAAATCGTCAGTGAATCAGGATGGAGGAGGAAAATCTTGATATGGAGCTGGCTTTTTTTTTTATGCCCTACACACACCTACATAGACACAGGGCATCATCATCGTCACAGAGGGAGCAAGGCTCATAATTGGACAGAGGTGTCTGTAGATAATGAAGCCAGACCTCACACCTGCCAAACCTTGGGGATTTCACTTGACTGGCCACTTAAATCTTCCTCACTCTGTGGGTCTGGAGGGCAAGAGAGTGAGTAAGGAACTAATGGGAAAAAAAAGCATGCGCTACAGGGAGGATCCCTGTCAGCATGAGTGTAGGGTGGACCCCCCCCGCCCCCAACCCCTCGCCGCCACCGCCATCACTAAATCAGCCCGTTCCACACGGCACCCACCTCCCTTCACTTCGCTTCGCTTCACTGTAAATCCTCTGGTGTCAAAAATTTCAGACGGAAACGGGGAAATGCTGCACCAGCTATTTTGTTTCAAACTCTCCAAAAAAACTTTCGCTTCTGCCGAGGATTTGTCTTTGGTGACAGCGTTGTGTGCGGGAAGCGTATTGTGCCAGCTTTTAGTGGGGTGTCATTCCAGGTGCTGAAAGGAAAAAATCAGATAGACGCTTCAACAGAAAGAGAAAAAAACTACTTCTGTGCGGGAAAGTTTACCTGACAGTCGTCACTTGAAGGTGTGACACCGTATCACTGGTAGCAAATGCTACACCAATTAGGGATCGGGGTTTTGGGCTGGCATAGTCTTAACAATTTATAGGAGGCAAAATGGAGAGATGCTTCGTCTTGATCCATAAATGAGGCGCTGAAATCATTGTCAATCTGAATACAAATGAGCTATTAGATATAACACAAGTCGAGAAGGTTCTGCTCTGTTTTATTCATTTGTATAGAGTTCTAGAAGAACACAGACAGCTCTCAGACAGCTGGGGGGTATCACTCTTTGTTTGCTTGTCATTTGTCAGTACGTTGGCGTGTGTCTGCTGTCAGAAAGTGGCTGATAAATGATAAGAATCAATAACTTTGTAGAACCAACAGACACAAAGAGACTGATGGCTCCGCTTGTGGGTTATCTGAATCCAAACTGCATCGTTCATGCTTTATTTTTTGTAATTTTTTTTTCCCCCACTGCTGCATATATTGGATAATAAGCACAAACATGCGGCTGTCAAACTCTGCTGTCTGGTGGAAGTTGTTTTGTGCAACAAGCAGCCAGGCCACGCATTAATGCTGTGACTTTGGGGCTGAAACAAGGTTACGTCGACAAACCTCTGTCACATTTCTTAGAGCTCAGTCTCCTGACGGAGATTTACATGCAAATGTACTGTTTATGCGCCGCTGCAGCGGTAACAGAGTCGCAGATAAGTATTTAGCTGTCACTGAAACTGCAGTCAGCACATACAAACATATTTACAGCAATACAGACTAAGCAGGACGGTAATATGCTATATTTTATAGCGATAGGGCAACAATAACCAGCTGCATAAGAAAAACAATGGGTAAAAGAAATATTCAGCTTGTGTCTAACTGATCTATATAACCATTTATTTATGTTGTTTTATTACAGTGGAATAAACTTTTAAAAACACTTAAAAGTAAAGCATGACAATATTACACCTGTAAAGAGAAAGAAAGTGAAATAATGAGCTCTTTGAAAGGTACGTTATTAAGCATCTTCCAGATTTATGCTAAACCTTGGTTAGCATGAAAGCATTGAAATAAATGGATGTTTTGTAGCAGTTATATTATCTCACAATGGGAAAGTAGATCAAACTAGATTAAACAGTCTCCCACTAAGAATCATGTTGTATCCGTTTGATGGTTCACCAACTGGTACAGATTTAACTTTTGTTACTTCAAGGCTGCACTGTTGTAATTCTAGTTAAAAGCTTTCAGCTGATCCAAAGTGCTGCAGAGTTCTGAGAAAAGATCATATCTCTCCCATCCTAGCTGCTCTTCATTGGCTTCCTTTTAAATCATGAATAGAATTTAAAATCCTCCTTCTCACATATAAAGCATTAAATAACCAAGTTCCATCTGATATCAGAGTTCTGATTGTTCCTTATGTTCCTGACAGAGCACTTTGGTTTCAATCTGCAGGTTTACTGGAATATATTAAGCCATTGATGGAGCTAGTTTGCTGTTACCTTCGCTAACATAGAAATTATGTATAGATCAGTGCTCCCCTCCTGTTTTTTTTTTGTATCTCTGCTATGCTGTCTCCTTGTGAACCCCAGTGCGGTCCTCAACAGATGGCCGCTCACACTGAACCTATTGGGTTCTGTTGGGTTTCTTCCTGTTAAAAGGGAGTTTTTCCTCTCCCACTGTCGCTTACAAGCATGCTTAGTGTGAGGGATTGCTGGAAGTCAATGATTAGATGCAATCAACTGGTTTTCCTTAGATAGAAAACTTTGAACTTCCTGTTAAAGCCGGGCGTACAGTAATGCGCGATTTATGGGCGTTTTACCAAGAATCTTTGTCCGGGCGACTTTCAGCCCTGATGGGTATATGCGTGTAGAAACAGCGGTCCCCAACCACCTGGGCCGCGGACCGGTACCGGTCCGTCGTCGGTCATTTGGTACCGGGCACAGAAAAAAAAGATGTATATATATATATATATATATATATATATATATATATATATATATATATATATATATATATATATATATATATATATATAATTTATGACGATCAGAGTCTGAGTGGTGTTTTTATTTTTGAAAAATATAAAAAAAAATCACGGTATTCTCTCAATTCCATCAGTCGGTGCATCTGTACCTCTTGACACAGGTTAATTCAGTTCAAGACTCATCCTATCTATAACATCCTATCTTTGTGAAGCGGGATTTTCCTGCGGTTACAGTGACCAAAACAAAGCTACATAACAGACTGGACATCAGAAGCACGCCGTGTGTCATTGTCTCGATTACATACGCCTACTGTAGATGGGACCGGCTTGACATTTTATTTATTTTTATGCTGTTTGTATTTGATTTTATGCCAGTCGTAACATTTTTACTTGATCGTATTTACTCCTGACCATCGTGGGCTAATCGCTCAGTGCGCAAAACAAAGATTCTTCTTTTTCTTCTTCCTCTCAGATGTAAAACACAGAAGCATGGTGGCAATGGCCAATGGAGAGTGAAATGGAGTTCTTTCTGTAAAATTGACAGAACCGTAGTACCCATGTTTGCTCAGCCATGTCTTTGTCCAAATACATCGTCGCCTTTTCTTTTTAGGGCTTTCGGCACCAATTTGCACAAGTTGCCAAGGCAGCGGGTTTCACTCCAGTGAGCTTCATATTCCCCTCCTATTTGTTTGGCTTCCGGATAGATGAGTCAGAGCAGATCCATCTCACTGCGGAGCTGAGTCCGACCTGCTTTTTAGTCTTACATTGTGGGCAGGTAGATCGCATAAGAGCGTCGTGCTGCACATACATCACACTGTACGACTAAACCCTGCGGTTTAAAAATAGTAAAAAATAGTAAAAAAAAATTATATCTATGAAGATTCTCAGTGATCCAGGTCCTCGTCAAGCTTGAAAAAGTTCAGTCTAGGTAACTGTAGGTGAGGTTTTCTAGAAGATGATTCTCCTCTCATTCAAGACGCCTCTTCCGTTCTAACTAGTGGTGGGGAGCACTGAGGTTAATTTACTGTAGGTGGAAAAAAAAATAGGATTAAAAAAGGTGGCTTTGATCTCTTCTACTGGATTGGCCATGAAGGTCAGATGGGGGATGTTAATGGTCGTTAGAGGGTTCTGATGGGTCGTTAACTCCCTCGTTAGAGAGGTTTCGGTCACATGAGTCTTCTTGGTATTTTCTTAAAAGTGTTTTGTAATCTGTAGGTTTATTATAATACAGCAGTAGCCATTGAAAATGTCCCCACTTTTCTTCATGGAACCACTTTGACACCCCTGATTCTAAAGCCAATAATGGTTTACTGTTAACTTTGCTAACGTAGAAAGTATTTTTAGATCCGTGTTCCTATGTTGACATTATTAAAAAAATGTAAAGATAAGAAGTAAAAAGTTTAGCCCAAGTGCAGTTTGCCAAAATTTCTACTTAAGTACGTCAGGACTCCTGTTTTGTGTCTCTGTGTTTCTGTGTTTGTCTCCCTTCATCCACCAGGAAGCGCCTGGTTCTGGTCCGCCTCCTCACACACCTGTTGATGGTTTCCCTCTTAAGCAGCCGGACTTTGGCCACTACCTCGGGACGCCAGAGTGTTTGCCAGTTTAGGTTACCTTAGCCAAGCTGAGTTTTGCTGAGTCAAACTGAGTTTTTGTCAACCTGAGTTCAACTTTGTTTTTGTCTTTGCCTCTTGGCAGGAAGTTGTCCTGCTAACTGGATCTTTCGGACCTTCTCTCCCTGGAAGGATCAACTGAGCTTCAAACTGAGCTGGGGTTCAAACAGGAGGTTTGGATCCACTTTTCCCAAGAGATCGTTTGAACTTTCACTGAGAAAGGGATTATTCCCTTCACAACGCACCGTTCAAGTACGGCAGGAAATCTGGGTGGCAGTCAGTTTCTCCGTTCTCCATCTATCAACCCCATTCTGGGTAAAACCTTGTTCCGCCCTCCACCCGAAATCAGACAAACACTGGAAACACGCACACAGGCAGGAGTCAAGGATACAATAATCTCACACGGAAACATAGGTAGGCAACCAAAATCTCTTCTCCCAAGTTTCAATGGTCGTCAAATTCCCCACTGAGCCTGCTGAACTAACCGCATGTCTTCCCCTCACTTTGCAGTGTTCAGAGCAACACTTCTCTCCCATGATTACTTCTTCAATAAAACCCGTTAAACCTTTTACCTGGACTCTCTCTTCGGTTTTCTGCATTTTTGGGTCCGAACTTTGAAACATCATGACAAAGTAAGCTTACAAAGTATTTCTAGTTTGTTTCTTGGCATCTCTGGAGATTATAAATGAGATTCAAATGTTATTTATTAAAATAACCAAACAGGAAACATTTAAATGCGTAGTATTGCATGTCCACCTATTGCTGAGGACATTAAGATGAAATCTACTCTCTTCCCTCTATAGATAGATAGATGAAAGATAAACTAGAAGCAGTATGTGTGAGCTCGGGCAGTTTTGGGAAATGCGTAGAAATCGTAGACCCTCCATCTTCACCAGCTTGAAGTGCCGTAAAAGGACACTTTGAGCTGTTAAGTCAACATTTCCTAACGTGGATCTTCTTTCCAAAAATGGCAGAGATAAGCCGAGGTGAAATGCACCCTGAAACGAAATCACACGGAAACCTAAGGCTTATCAAGATGAAACCGTGCAACACTACAAGAATCACCCGTCGCCATCCGTCACGTATTTGTTTGCAGGAAACAGATTACGTGGATCATAATTAACATATTATTTTACCTTCATTTGAATTATTTATGGAGATTGTAGTAGATTAATATCATAAAAAAAACACAGGCACATTGTGAGACGCACGGAGGGGTGTGTGTCTTTATAATTGAAAGTGTGCCGTCTGAATATGGTTCCACGTAGCCGTATGAAGCATATCAAAGGGCTCGTCTTTCATACAATTTACTTGAAATCTGCTGGACAGAGATGAGCTGTCCATTGGTCCTCCATTGCTAATGAGATCAGGGGTAAAATGGAGAGTGGTGAGCGGGCTGTCATCCGCTAGGTGATGGTTTTAAGACTAAGCAGTGATACTTCATTAATTAACCTTCACATTCTATGTAGATCTGCTCATCAAGATGCAGTTAATTAAAGAAAGGTCACTCCAAGGGCTGCTGGGAAGCTGCATTATTACAATGGAGGGATGGCGCTGCTTTGAGTGAGATAACACAGAGGAGGAGGGGGGGGGGATGATCCAGTCATTGCTGAAATGGCAGACAGCGTGCCAAAGCCATTTTCTGACCTTCTGACCACGTAGACCTTCTCCGGCTGGGGAGAAACAGAGAAAAAAATATGTATTTTTCAGTTGTTTGTGTTTTTATTTCGTACCTTTCCTCACTTTTCTTTTTTTTTTATATAAACTGAGATGCAGCTGAAAAGCTCTAATGGAGAAAGGCGGAGTAAAATATTCATTACACTCAATCGACAGCATCTATCTTTTAGCATCTCGGGATGGTTTGTCTACTCTCCTCTTGCAGCCCTCTGTCTTTGCTGCCAATCTTGGGTAGACTTTAGTTTCTCTGACCTTATTCTGTATACAGAAGCAAAAAAAATAAATAAAAAATCTGTCTTTAGTAAATAAAAGAGCCAGAAACTAAGTGGAATATGAAAAACTTATGTGTCGTCTTTGAGGGAAATCCATTTCTGACTGGTAACTTATTCATTCAGATTTCTGCCCATGTATCCTTTTTTCAGTTTTATCCTTTTTTTCTTACCTCAGGAATAACAGAGCCTTCTGGTAATTGTGGAAGTTTTAAAATGTATTTATTTGAGTATTTTGACTGTACTATAGTTCTTTCATGTGTCTCTCCATTGTTTACAATCCTGATTTGTGTTGCACTGATGACATCATCAACGTTAACCTAGCGTGATGGTGTCCCCGGGTATGCAGCTGCAGAGGGACAGAGGCCATGCAGCTTTCCAGCTATTTTTTCCCATTGAGAAAGGAACCAAATGCTGAATGTTAGCAGGTTGAAAAACCCGGGCTAACCCGCTAATTTCTGTGGGAAAGAGGCATTAGAAAAGAGATGCATGTTAAAGTTACAGGATTATATATATACACACATAGATGATTATCCTGTTTTATCCCCCTTTTCTTACCTCAGGAATATCAGTGCCTTCTGGTAATTGTGGAAGTTTTAAAATGTATTTATTTGAGTATTTTGACTGTACTATAGTTCTTTCATGTGTCTCTCCATTGTTTACAATCCTGATTTGTGTTGCACTGATGACATCATCAACGTTAACCTAGCGTGATGGTGTCCCCGGGTATGCAGCTGCAGAGGGACAGAGGCCATGCAGCTTTCCAGCTATTTTTTCCCATTGAGAAAGGAACCAAATGCTGAATGTTAGCATGATGAAGGCCACAGCCTAACTCGCTAATTTCTGTGGGAAAGAGGCATTAGAAAAGAGATGCATGTTAAAGTTACAGGATTATATATATACACACATAGATGATTATCCTGTTTTATCCCCCTTTTCTTACCTCAGGAATATCAGTGCCTTCTGGTAATTGTGGAAGTTTTAAAATGTATTTATTTGAGTATTTTGACTGTACTATACTTCTTTCATGTGTCTCTCCATTGTTTACATTCCTGATTTGTGTTGCACTGGTGACATCATCAACGTTAACCTAGCGTGATGGTGTCCCCGGGTATGCAGCTGCGGGGGGGACAGAGGCCATGCAGCTTTCCAGCTATTTTTTCCCATTGAGAAGGGAGAATTGCAAATGCTGCAAATGCTGGAATGTTAGCAGGTTGAAACCACACATTAACCAGCTAATTTCTGTGGGAAATGGGCATGTGTTAGAAAAGAGATGCATCTTCCATTAGTTAATGCTGTAGCAACAACAACCTTCATCATTATATATATATGCTATATATATATATATATATATATATAACAACATATATATATATATATATACTCCCCCATACACATATGGATGATTGTCCTATATTATACATTTTTCTTGCGTTCACTTAGGAATAAAGGAAGCTTCTGGTAATTGTAAATTTTTAAAATGTATTTTATTTGAGTATTTTTTTTTTTTTTATAGTATGTTAGGAGGTATTTTTACTTTACTATACTGAGTATCTTACTTTTGAAGTATCGTTAATACAACCTTAGTGAAATTTCAGGATTTTCTGTCCTCTGCAAGAAACTATAGCTACTCTGAGATTAGGTGAACTGTTTTCTAAGTTTTAAATACAAAAATATGGATTTTTATGGAGGGAATTTTGTTCCATTAATGTTGAAAGCAGAGAAAATGTATTGTTTTAATGCCCAGGGGTTTCAAAAGTATTGCTTATTTCTTAAATAGAAGTATAAACCCTAATGTTTAAAAACACTTTTGTAGAAGTTAGAGTATTAACCTAAGGTATATACTTAAGTAAAAATGTAAAAGTACCATTTTTAAACTACTTAAAGTAAAAAAGGAAAGATAATGCATGAAAAAGTGCAGGACAGAAGCTTTAACCTTTATACTGTTACTGCACTACAGCAATATTTTCCTACAATTCTGAAATATACTTTCCTTAAAGACTTAGAAAACCTTTATTGTTGTTTTGTATACACAACGAAAATGCATTTTGTACAGCTTTCAGAACATTTCCATTTCTTGAAGTGCATCAGTGATCGAATGTAAACAGTGAGAGAAAACATGGTGCAAAAATGCATTGATATGGAAGTTCATAGCATTAAATATATATGGTGCAAATATGTAGTATTTTTGGTTTGGTGTTGTCAGTTTGATGCAGAGTCTGTGACATGGTTTTGAGTTGACCTGCATTGAATGCCACAAAGTCTCTTGCCAGAGGGCAGCCAGAGGCTTTGTAGCTCCAGCAGCCACTGGCGGTGGTAGATGCGGGATCGATGCCTGGTTTGTAGCGATCTTTGCTGCGTATTTTGTGGTTTTGTCGAGAGCTGTATCAGACCGCTGCCTACAGGCGCCGCCATGATGATTCATATATACTTCTTTTTTTTTTAGTTTTATAACTGTTAACAGTCTCAAATTTAACTTTGCATCATCTTAAAAAAAACATTTATTTTAGTACGTGGTGAACAACAAGTTCACTGAGTCAATTAGTTTTTTAAAAACCAACAGGCCATTCAGAAAATGAGCTTAAATAAAACAAAACTAATGACTCTATTTTCAGAATGTAAGGGGTAGAAAGTAGACATAATAAAAAAGTAAAGCATACTACAGTAAAGTATAGACAACCAACATTTCTATTTAAGTAAGGTAACAAAGTATTTGAACTTCCTTACTTGACACCTCTGTGAATACCACTTGAATTTATTTAAATATTACATATAAATGTTTTTAAAACTAGAAAGTCTCCAAAAGCACTCTTCAAGCCAAATATATTAGATGGAGTTTATTGGATCTGTAGACAAAATGCCTTATTGTTTTGTTTTACATTTATTTTTAGTTGATCCACTAAAAGCTTGTTCTGATGATTTAGGAAGGCATTTGCTTTACATTTTTATTGTAATTTATTCATGTTTTGTTGCGCTCTCCATGATTCTGACCTTTATAAAAAAGGGACAACAAAGGCGAATCGAATGAGTCCTGCTAGCTGTTTCCAAAAAGCTACTTACAGCAAATGCGCAGATAGAAGATCGAAGCAGAACAATGGTCAACAGAGCTTCAATGGAAGGATTTAGATTAAACCATTCAATTTATAATCACTCAGCTAGTGTCTACAACTTTTATATTTAGGTAAACATTTTATTCTCTAAGTGTTTAAAGATCCTAGAGACGTTCTCCCAAACACCCAGAGCTTGTAATGAGATAAAACGTAGAAAAGGTCAGTGGGTAATCATACATATATGGCCAAAATCCATAAAACATGTGTAGGGCTGAACTATCTCCATGCTTTTACCTCAACAAGGTGGACCTGGATTCTACACAGAGAGTCGCAGTGCTTTTTTTACTTTGGAAAATCGAACAAAACCGAGGGTGTCCCGCAGTCCAGCAGATCCTCCAGAGATGGTCCCAGTGTGGAGAGTCCAGGAGCTACAGGTGCATGATAGCTGCCTTTTGCCAGATCTGATTGGGGCCCTCCCTTTGCCTGTTGATTATGTCATCATATGGCAATGCCACTCAAACAATGCACCCGTTTTATAACAATAAATTCTCTTCTGGAGTCTCAACATATTATCCCCTATATTTGCTATTATTTTTAGGCTCTTTGTAGCCTGAACTGAAATAGACTAAGAATGTAGGAACCAATATTCAAGGTGAGACAGACAGTGGGAAGATCCTGTTGAGTGCCAACGAGATGCGGCGGGAGCCACCCCGATTGCAGTGGCCTCAGTGATGATGCATGAATCTGAGCCAGGTCAGGGAGAACAGTTCAGAACAGGAAGGCTCAAGAGATCCAGGAGTCAGCTAACCTGACTCCGCCAGATGGATTGCTCCGCATATCCATCTGGAAACATTCTGTTGAAGTAATTTTGGGAAGGGGCGAAAATACTGGTTAGCTGATTGGCCTATGTTGGTGATAGGCGGGCAAAATAAACCAATCAGATCAGCGAAGCATATGACGTACTAACAGGCGGCGGCGAAAACACAACCACAAGCCAGGCTAACTCTTGCTGCTGCAGGTAAAGGCTTCGTTAGCTCAGCAAATAAGCAACATGTCGGCAAAGAGCAGTGTTTTGCTCTTCTTTCAGTGAAGACACACTCTGTAATTCCGATAAACCTTGCTCGATAGCCACGCCAACGCTAGTTTCATTGGCTGAAGCTTAGCCATGTTCTTTAGACTGAACTGCATACCGCGCTTCTCGTTGCGTCACACCTCAACCCCGCCTCAACGCCAACGCTGATTGGACGTTCGTTTGGTGAAACGGCTCCAAATTTTCTTCAGCGGAGAGTCTCCGAACTGATCTTGCGGTGAAACCTTGAAAGCTCGCCGAGATCAGGATGGTCTCGAACCAGGAGTCATGGCAAGCCAGGGATTCACAGTCACAACAGCAACAGACAGATCCAGGGTTGCAGATGAATACACAGAGCATTCAGGCAGAGTTCAGGGTTCCATGAGTCCCAAAGCGGAGTTAAGGCAGAAACGTTCAGATGGAAACTCAGGTAGGCTCAGTAGCTGAGAGGCAATAAGCAAGACATGATATCAGGAAAACTATGGAACTTTAAACTAGCTTCCGCCACTGTGACAAAAAAGGGACAGGGCATGCTCAGTGGATAAGAACCAGGACATGATCTAGAACCACTAAGACAAGACTATAAAACCCTCTCTAACCACTGGTCTGAGATTAATAGACTGTAGGTCTAACAAAGAATTAGGGGGGACAAAAGGTGGCTTTGTTCTAATATTTTAACCTGCAAACGGCAAATTTCACTTTGCAACCTTTAAAGGTGCATCGGCGCTTTAGCTTTGGTGTCATCTGCAAAATCTTTCACCTCGCTAGAATTGCGCAGTTCCACTCATAGCGCCATCTACATGGGAAAAAAACATCTCTCTCTCTCTGGGTGTAAACTTCACATTTATCGTAGACCCACAATCATACAGAGCTCTGGATAAAAGGTGTCTTGAGAGTTGCCTTTACCACTAACCACATGTGTACAATCATATGTAGTAGCTTCTCCTGCTGTCCTTGCAAAATTTCGGTTTTGACAATGGTAGCCTCCCCCTCCTTGTTCTCTTAGTCCTTTCTAATTTGCTACCTTGGTGTCAGTATGTTTGAAATGTTGCTGTGTTGCTGAACTGTAGTGAGCCATAAATGCCTCCCTCGTGTCCACGCTGTTGTCCTGTAGTCTTTTGGCATTTCTTCCAATGCTAGGTGTAGAGAAAAAATAGAACTAGAACCATATGTGCATCATGCATACATATAGGTGAATGAATCTGTATATATCTGATATTTATATACATATATATATCCGTTCCACCATGCTACAAAAAAGTAAGCAGTGACCCTGGACACAATGCCATTATGGCAGACGAGGCAGGGCTCCCCTGGCAGCGGCAGGGCCGGCTGGTTGCTAGGTGGGGAGACATTACCGCGGGCCTCTGCAATAATTTATCCTAAGAGCGCGGCGAGCCGTCATGTAGCCCCTGACAGAGAGCTGCAGTACTTTATCAGCCTGCCTGTAAATCAGCCATGTGTGGGTGCAGACGGCAACATTGTTTGATCTCTTTCAGACACTCTAATAATCTGCTCCCCTCTGATTGATACCTTCACACAACAAAGCACATTGCACCAGCGAGCACAGCAGTCATCCCTGTGTGTGTGTAGCTGTGAGCGCCTGTATGGAGACTCTGTGCGTGCATGAAGGAAAATGTGTTTGTGTGTTTCTGGTGGTCTTAGGTATTGCCAGTGGCCAGAAGAGGGATGAATTAGTCTTCTGTGGAAACAGAGGGTCATTTCGAGTCTCGAAACCAATGACAGGATAACAGGTTCACGAAACGATCACCGGATGAAAGGAGGGGCTGAGGAGGGGAGATGGCGCCACCAGAGTAAAAAAAAATACTCCAAATAGAGAACAGCAAAACCGGTTATTCCTTCGTAAAACGGTGGCCTTTTCTTTGCCCTATTGTAAGCATTTGTTTTTTTCACTCTATACAGGCGAAGGTGATCATTCTGATTCAGAAATATTTCCATTAAATTTCAAATTTATTGTGCAATAAATGCATTTTATTGTACAGCGCATTAAAAATGTTCTCATACCTTAAAATGTTTTAACTTTAGACTTGTTATAACCATAAACTTTAAGGTATTTTCTGTAAGGCCCCGTCCACACGAAGTCAAAACGAACACGAAACGCTGATATTTTCCAAAACGTTTGTCGTAAAGACGGAGACGTAAAATAAATGTGAGCGTCCACACGAATGCATGAAAACGCTGCAAAATGTATGCCAGGCCTG
>JAGKQL010000065.1:5427395-5450490 GCA_018398635.1 Cyprinodon brontotheroides | reverse complement strand
ATATAAATAAACTGAATTTAATTAAAGAGTTTAATTGTAACCAGTAACCAGTATAAGGTTTAAAGCTTCTGTCCTTTAAATTTTTTTCCTGCATTACTTTTACTTTTATACTTTATGTACTTTTAAAAATTATACTTTTACATTTTTACATGAGTAAAAAGCTTAAGTTGATACTTAAACTTCTAAAAAGCAGTTGTGTCAAAAGTTCACACACATTTGTTACTTAAGTAGAAGTTATAGATACTGCAGTTTAAAAAACACTCTGGTAAAAGTTGAGTATCAACTTGACCTCTTTACTCAAGTAAAGTGAAAAAGTATGTGCTCCAAAAACTACTTAAAAAGAATAAAAGTATAAAGTAACCTTTAAAAAAAAACAGCCAGATGCTGCTATATGAATTGAAAGCAAAATTTTACGCACAATTTCAAAACATTCTTTGAGATAGGGCCAAGGATGAGGGAGATCTTGTTCGCCTCCGTCTCCGTCCACCGATACGCTCTCGCCTGTGTCCGACCTTTAAGACATTTTAACATCTTTTTCTGAATCAGACGTTTAGAGTTTGAAGAACACCTGCTTGCTCCTGCTGATTTCCTTTGACGTCCGAAAAAATTTGATGAGTAGCTAACCAATGACTGTTTGCTTTATATGACTCATCCATTTACATCCAATGATCTGCATTGGATGAAACACATGACTTGAAATAAATATTTATAAACATAAAACCGAAGCCAAGAGTAACAGGTATGCATTTTTTTTTTTTTTAAATGTGAGGAACAGAAAGTAGAGATATTTGTTGTGAAAATGTAATGAGTAGAAGTCAAAAGTAGGAAGAAAAATAAGTAATGGAGTAAAGAAATATAAGATACGAAAAAGTTTAATTTTTCTTAAATGGAAAATTCCGGTTTTTAACACTTTTAGCCCATTTTCTGTAGTGTCCAGGATGAAATCGAATGATCGACACCAAAATTTTGACAATTGGTCCTGTCTCTGCTTTTTGGCTCATGCAGAATCCCCCCCTGGCTGCTTCAGAATGGCTTCCATAGTGCATGTCCGATAATGTCCTTAAAACAACCTTAAACGTTCTTTTTTAAAATATGCTACCTCACCGAGTCGTCGTCAGCGCTGTTGAATGATCGTTCCAAAAAAAGTTTAAGTAAAAAGAAAAAACGTTCCTGTAGTGTTTTATTTAGCATTTTGTAAATCCCATTGAGTTCTGTTGGAATAGTCAATATCCCTCCGCCAACGGGAAGCTTAGGAAATGGGGCCTGTTTTACTTTGCAGCTTAGTTGTAGTCTTTTCTCGCTAGGCCCAAGTGTTTCTGCTTCACTCTGGGTACTCCGACGTCAGGTGCTAGCGTCTCTGTTAAACACTTTAAAAACTCTGAAAATGGAATCACGAAGGTGGATTCTTGAGGAGGACATATTGGACTTTGAGTTTGACGGTAGAGGAATACCGTTTTGAACCGGAATATACTGAGGAGGAGTATATAGAGACATTGTCGCCAACTAGTGGTCTGGAGTGTGCAGCGCTTCAGATTCGAGCAGAGGAAGCGGAAGTTTATAGCGGTTGTGATGTAGCTATCAGAAAAAAAAAGTTCTGGGATTTACAAAATGCTAAATAAAACAAGACAGGAACGGTTTTTCTTCCGCGAAACTTTTTTTGGAATGTCATTGAACAGCTGACAACCCGGTGAGTAGCATATTTTAAAAAGAAGCGTTTAAGGTTGTTTTAAGGACATTATGCGGACATGCACAATGGAAGCCATTCTGAAGCAGCCAGGGGGGGATTCTGCATGAGCCAAAAGCAGAACAGGACCAATTGTCAAAATTTTGGGTCGCGATCATTCGATTTCATCCTGGACACTACAGAAAATGGGCTAAAAGTGTTAAAACGGACGAATTCTCCTTTAAGTACAGTACTTGAAGTATTTGTACTTTGTTATTGACACCTCTGTAAAAAAGTGTTTTAAACACTACTTGAGTAATAAACATTAATATTTCGGACACCTCTGGCCTTTAATATTTGCAGTTTTCTACAAAATTCAAGAGGTATTTTTGAGGTTTCCAGCATCTGATAAATAAATATTAATAAAGCAACATCATAAACCAAGCTAATATTCAGGAGCAAATTTAATAGCAAAACTAAAAGCTATTTTTAGCCACATTGGCCTTTATTTGATAGATTGTGAACATTGCAGCAAAGATCGAAGAAGTGGGACTCAAACCCACAGAGTAAATGTTGTATCTGACATAAACTCCAGCTGTCCAGCAGAAGGAGGCAAAGGAATTTCAGTCGTTAATCGTCTATGTAGTTCATTTCAATTTACAACATGTAACCTGACTTTACAGGTCTATCCTTGCAGCCTTTTTTTCTAGATTGTGCTGCAGTGCTAGGTTTCGGTTTGACGTTTAATGTAAACAGTCATCTCATTCAGCGGCGGTTTCCTCTGCATCTGCAACCATAACGCCGCTACAGTGAAGCTCGCCATCTCCTGCGAACATGGAGCTCAGTGGTAGAAAAGGAAGCCTGACTCGAATTTAATGTGATAGTTTTATTTTTATCATTGATTCTGAACAAACACACACATGCTCTTTCTCACTCTACACTTAAAGCACTTGATGTGTATAACGAGCCTTATCATTATGCTTTGTGTACTGCTGTACGGCTGATAACTCTGACCACAATGCACCGCAGAGTACACACTGGAGTTTACACATCAAGAGTCCTCGTCTAATCCTGCCGGGGGTACTTAGCGAGCATCAGAACCAGCGAAGAACTTTTCCCTGAAATCCACTGTCATAAATCCGATGATTTTTGAAAGGAGAGGAGGAGAGAAACCCCTTTTATTGGAGAGTTGAGCGTGTGTGAGGGAAGGAGGGGGCTGGATGATGTTGGACATAATCCAGCCTCTGACAGAGGAGGAGGGGGAGCCAGCGTCGTTTACACTGAGGCATATGCTCCCCTCCCCTCACACAGACATGAACTACAGCAAAGCAACCTTTTACGAGCCAGTCAGAGAGGGATAATCTTTCCCCTCGTAGCACAATGCAGGAGATTACACAGGGAACATGTCAGTCTGCACTGGATTTGCTAGACACTAGACCTCTTGTCCTTATTGATTTGCAGGCGGCTCATTCATGTTTTCACACGGGTCTCACAGCCGTAGGGGCCAAAAAGCGAATGGTTAGGGAAACAGACGTTTTCTTCTTTCTCTTCTCACGGCCTCTATTATATTTTTTTGGTGCATGCTTTGCATGCTCACAGCATTTGCACATACATGATCAAATCGGTGTCAGGGTAACACCTGCTCCCTGGAAAATGCGTTTTGTAATCACAGGACACGTTAACCTGACTGCAGATGTTGTAGTCCCTGGTGCTGTTCTGTCGGTGTTGATTTGCTTTGGCACGACCACAATCGACGCCCTCATTTTTAGGGGTTACAGTTTTCCCTAAAGCTTTGCATTATTAATTTGTTATTACATCGCACACCCTAATACAAATAACAGAGGCGGCTGCAGTTTACACACTGCTGGACTCAGGTGATTAAGCCCTTTTATAAACAGGGGTGCTTTTGTGTGTGTGTGTCGCTTAAAAATGTGTCACATCACTTGAATCGATAAAAGTATTTTTTTAATTTAAGTGTGAAAGGAGGAGTTTTGTTTGATGCAATGATTGAAAAGTAAAATTTCTCCAGTATTTGGTAGATGACACAATAAAAATGAATCTGAAAGTTTAAAAGATGAGAGCTTAAAAAGGGAATATTTCCATGTTTTGATGTTTTATAATTAAAAAGTGCAATCCCTTCATGGCTTTGTATAAATTTGCAACAAATATTTGTGTTACACAAATCAACACGTCTATTCACCCCCAGTTTTTACACATACAGTGCAGACCTAGGAACCGTTGGCAAAGGCTACGTTCTACAGCCTGAAGAGACCCAAATCCGATTTTTTGGCCCATATGCGACCTGGATCTGAGTCTTTTCATGGCTGTCTGAAAAACACAGATCCGATTTTTTCAGAAAATGAGAAGCTGAGATCCGTCACGAACCTGATCTTTTCAAATGCTACCCGTGTCCGAACGGCAAGGTTTAGTGTATTCTCATTATCAGTTGGTATGAAATCAGTGCGAAAAGTTATGCACAGTATTTAGGTAGGTTTTTTGGCGAGTTTTTTTTTTCATGCGTATTTTGTATTTTTACGTGCTTGCCTCAAGACAAGATATCAGTCTTTATGCGCATCTTACGCACCATTCAATAACATACAATTTAACATACAATTAACCCTAACCCTGACCCTAACATCACAAAACAGAAAGCAACCTAGTGAGAGACATCATGAAGTAATTATTGCACTGTTTTTTCCTAGTTTTACATCCGTTTACATCACTTTACTTGAATTTATCACTTTATGTTGGATTTTTTACTTTTATTTGGATTTAGTTTTTACATATGCAGAGATATACATACATATATACAGAAGAGCTATATTTGTATATATTTTATCTCTTTTTATTCTTATTTTTTTGTGTGTATATATCGTATAAAACTGTAACTGGAGCGTGTAACAAAAGTAATTTCCCTCTGGGATTACTAAAGTATTTCTGATTCTGATTCTGTACTATTACTAGAATAAAGTTGTAACATTTCGAGAACAAAGTAGTAAAATTACAAAAAAAGGTTGTAACATTACGACAATAAAGTTGTGACATTACAAGAATAAAGTCATAAAATTACGATAATAAAGTTGTAACATTACGAGAATAAGGTTGTTATATTATGAGAATAAAGTTTATTTATATAGCGCCAATTCACAACTTGTCATCTGAAGGCACTTTACAATTCAACCAGATCATCACCTAGACTCATTGACTTGAAGGCAATCCCTCACACTAAGCATGCTTGTAGCGACAGTGGAGAGGAAAAAGCTCCCTTTTAACAAGAATGAAATCTAGGTATTTTATGACAACTCTTACATGAAGCCCTCTATTCCCTAAAAGGAGGAATATCGAGCATCATGTGAAGTTATACTTTAGAATCGGTTTGATGATTAAGGAAATCTTTTAGCACACCATAATAAAATTGGGCAGGATGTCAAAGCTTGAAGCTTACTTTCTGAAACCGGTTGTGGTATAATGACTTCATTCTTGTTATTTTTCAACTTTAATCTCATAATATCACAACTTTATTCTCAAAATACAGAATAAAAAATCTCCGTCATACACTTAACTCACCGTCTGCACAATAACTTTGTAAAAACTCAAGGCTCAGGGAGCAGAATGGAAGCAGCATATGAAGAAGGCCATGATGACTCACATTTTCTCTGTTAAAACCCATGTAGGGGTTTTCATAGGCAGTGCACATCGCTCTCAATTTTCAGATTTTATTAGTGAATATGAGAACAATTAATTGTTTTCCCTCCACTCGATAATAATGGACAATTTTTGTGATGGTTAATCACCATGAATTCCCCAAATAACAATTTAAGTTTATGACTTTAACCCCTAGAACCCGACGGACCCACCGCCTTTAATTTTTTTTTTTTTTTTATCCGCTAAAAGAGGCTTTAATCTTTCAAAAACTATTCTGCATAAAGGTTTTGCCCAAAATGTTAAGATTTTAGAGCTATTTAAAAGCAGCTGATGAGATATAAAGTTGTAGTTTGTGGTAGTGTAGTTGTGTAGTTTTTTTTAATTTTTGAACTTTTTTTTTTTTTTTTTGGTGATGGTTGATTTTCAAAATAGTTTATTTGTTCTTGGAAATTACTTCAAAAAGTATTTTTGACTGTTTTACCTTGTTTCAATAAAAGTTTTCTATTTGGAGTCAAAGAAAGAGCTTTCAGTTCATCATTATTATACATATTATACTGTGCACAATGGTACATTTTGCATATAAATGGGGTAAATGTCATGACCAATGGTTATATTATATGTAGAAAGTGTCATCAGATGGTAATAAGCTATTTAATTTTAACAAACCCCCAGTATTGATGTAAAAAACACATTTGGCAGTTTGGTGACATTTTTGGATAAATGTGCCAAAATGGCCTCTCCGCCCTAGAAATTTCTCACTAATACCATTCTAAAATAAATATGATGATTCATCTGATTGAGTCCAAATTTGGTATATTTTTACACAACATTTAGATTTAAAAGTCTGTACTACTTTTTGATGCTATAAATAATATTTTGGTAGTGTTTTTGCAATGTTTATTTCAAAGAAAATTTTGGCGAGGTTCAAAAAATGCAAAATATTTTGTATTTTGTCCCTAATATTTCAGGCAGGGTCAAAGCTACAATGGTGCTGACACCAGAAAACCATTCTATGACATCTTACCTTTACAGAGCGTACCAAAAGTTTCTTCTTAAATCTAATAGCTGTGAGGCTATAAGTGATTTACTTTTGTGTGTTTTTGTCAGGCAGAAATTTATTTATACCCCCTGAGGGTGTAAGAGGTGGTGACAAACTGACAAAACTGTTTTCAGGAACAATCTCTGGATGCTGCCAATGCAAAGAAGGGTTTTAGCTGGAAACCTCACAATGAAGTGGACCGCTGAAAGTTTAAAGAAGAGAGTTACCACCTATACTATCCAGACACCCTGTGGAAACAGCTGAGCAGTGAAGGGAAAAACAGTAGTTAGCCTGTTATACTGAGAGAGATGTTAAAGCAACGGCATATATCCGGAAGCTAACATACAGTCAATTCTTGGCATTTCAGAGGCAAAAATAAAACAGTGAAGTCAGGGATTTCAGGGAATTTGACAGCGACCAAATTGTAATGGTCTGACAAGTGCCTTGGAGCACGTCTAAAGTTGCAGGACATGTAAGGTGTTCCTGCTAAGCAAGAGGTTAGCAGCTACCCAAAAGGGAAAATGAAACAACCGAAGGAAAAACTTCAGGGTCACACCTGGTAGGGAATTACCTTTATGTATGCTCCCACAGAAATAGTACAATTTTTACTTTAACCAGCTTGGAGTGAAGCCGTTTGATGCCTGAGCTTCAGATTTGCTATGAAAGCGATTATGGACTTGATTTAGGTACGACTCTATGTTCACGGGAAGAGGATTAGGGCCAGTGTAAAAAAAAGTTAACTGATTTTTAAATTTTATTTCAGTTTTAGTATGGGAAAAAAAGTCAGAATTCTGAGAAATAAGTCAGAATTCTGACTTTTCTAAGAGAATCAACTTTAATCTCAGAATTCTGACTTTAAACTCAGAATTCTGACTTCTTGTTCTCAGAATTGTGACTTTAATCTTAGAATTATTACTTTTTTTCTCAATTCTGACTTTTAAACTAAAATCCGACTTTATTTTTCAGAATTCTGACTTTTTCCTCAGAATTCTGACTTTAATCTCAGAATTCTGACCCGAATTCTGACAATAATAAAAAGTCAGAATCCTCTGAGATTAAAGTCAGAATTACTGAGATTAAAGTCGGATTTGAGAAAAAAGTCAAAATTCTGACTTTTTTCCCATTTTAAACTGAAATAAATTTTAAAAATCAGTTAACTTTTTTTTTTCAGTGGCCCTAATCCTCTCAGCTTTGATTTGACAGCCTGTGTCACTGCCTTCTGTAATGCTCCTGATAATAATAATAATAATGATGGCTTTGATTCAAAATGGCGGACTTCCTGTGGGGTTTGGACCATGGCTCCAATACAACTTTTTGTAGGTCCTGATGGGTTACACATGTGTACCAAATTTCATAAGTACCATTAAAAAAATGGCCTGGGGCGTGCATTGTGTTTATAGATGCTTGAGATCGGCCTGTTTTCCAGTGCGGTCCTGTTTCTCTGATCGTGACTGGCTGGATGTGCTCTCTTAGATCCTCTGGCATGGGGAGCTGGCTCGATTGCTCGTCCAACTTCGGCAGTAGTGTTCTTTGACAAACATGGATGCCTCCAGTAAAGCACATTCACATGAAAATTACTCTCAATTAAAAACACTGATCATTTATTGAAAAGTATCTAATAATTTCATATTTAAAATACTTTCAGAAGTTTGAATTCTGAATATGACCGGACTTTTCCTTTTAGAGTAACTGCTTTTTTCTCAGATTTCACTTTTCAAATTATTAAAGTTGTAGGGAAGTCTTAGCAGAGATACAAAAAGCAGCTGTAAGCCGAGCCAGCTCCCATGCCAGAGGGCGAAGAGAGCACATCCAGCCAGTCACGGTCAGAGAAACAGGACCGCGCTGGAAAACAGGCCAATCTCCAGCATCTATAAACAAGGGTGTTGATGGAAGCAGTTTGTCTCTGTGTTGCCCTGCGATGGACTGGTAATCTGTCCAGGGTGTACCCCGCCTATCGCCCGTTGACAGCTCGAGATAGGCACCAGCACCTCTAACCACCCTGCTTGGGATTAAGCATGTCAGAAAATGGATGGATGTCTTTGGCAAAGTGTCTCATTTATCTGCTCAATTCAAGAAAAAATGCACTTATTTTAAAGAAACTGTATTTCCTTAGGTTTTAAATTTTTGCAGTATAGCGCTGAGTCAGTCCTGCCAGAACAGCAATGAGAAATGTTAAACTTTTACAGTTTGAAACAGAGAAATTGATAAGAATGTAGAAATAACCAGAGGAAGAGGGGAGCTAGGAGATGCTAACCCGGTATTTTTACTGTATTTCTTTTACAGGGAAAAATAAATATTCCTAAAATAAAGTTAACAATTAATCATGGATCCCTTTAATCATCAAATTACTTGATTCAGGTTTGCTGGACCAAGGACACGTCTAAAAGTTGCAGGAAGAGGAATTGCCCGTATCTCAGTAGGGTTGTTGACACTCTGTGAAGATCAAACATTCAAAAGGTAACGGATTGAAAAACATAAATAAAAGATAGATGAGATGAAGGAGGTTGGTGTGCTTCTTGCTCCAGAATGACAAGTCCTCTGTTCTTTCTATGCAACTTTGAAGAGTGCAAATTAAGGACCACTGCAGTGGACTTTGACAGGAGAGTCCAGTGGACTCACAAAGCCCATTTTAAGGAGCAGAAAACAAGAAGTCCTCACTCAAGCGTTCCTCCCTGATCAATATGCTAACTCTGGGAATGCTAAAATCGAGGCGGATGCTTGACAAAGATGGATAGATTTGCACCGTCCGTGAAATGTCACTGATTCAGTGGAGGATGTCACCTCAGGATCGCTCGGCTGTGTGATAAGCCTGACACATCAGCTCAGGGTGGAAAGTGGCGTTGTGCCTCCCTCTCTCCCTCTCTCTCTCTTCGCTGTCAGAGCAGACAGATGACAACGACCACCGCTGCTGCCGGTCCGGTGGGACCCAGGTAAAAATGAACACAATTAAAAAAAAAATGGATGAGTTGCAATCTGTGGAGAAAAGTCAATGTGTGAGGTTTCGGGTGGTTAGCAGCGGAGTGGTCCCTTGAAAAAACAAAAATCATTAATTTCAAGAGAGGCTTGTCAGTCGACATTTGATAGAGCTGTTTTTTTAAGCTTTTTTAACTGTTTTATGATTAGTTCAGTTTTAGGTTGTTAAAGGAATAGTACACCCAAAACATGATTAGCCCTCATTTTCTACTCACCCCCATGCTGAACAACACTCTGGAGTACTTTTTTGATATCTCAAATGCATCTGGAGATCTGGGAGGCTTCTTGCTGTCTGCTGACATTCAAATAATGGAGGTCTATGTCTACCGAGGCAGAAAGGTCCATAAAAGTCCACAAAAAACGTGTCAATATTCCTCCATACTGCTCGGTCCAATGTATTCCAAGTGTCCTGAGTGGGTAGCATCCAGAATTTACTCGAAACGAAGTCATTTAGAATGTTTTAGAGCATAAACAGCAAGCAAATTAACTATGTAATCAAACTAAAATAACATTGTTGTTGATTACAATCACAATAAAGTAATACAGACACAGACAGGGTATGGGGCATTGCAGGCTAACAAAAGAAGCCAAAGCGACCCCCATTCCAAAGGGGTGGACCCGTTCTCCCATTTAAATTTGCATGTTTTCTAAACAAAAAACAAGATTTTGTTCATGTACTTTATAAAACCTGGAACTCAACGCTATTTCTGACATTTTGAATTGAAAAAATCTTTCTGGATGGGAAGAGAAACGTCTTTAAACTTTGAAAAAAAGTCCAGTGGATTGTTTATTTTAAACTTTTTTTGGATCTTTAAAGGAATAGTACACCCAAAACATGACTAGCCTTCATTTTCTACTCACCCCCATGCTGAACAACACTCTGGAGTACTTTTTTGATATCTCAAATGCATCTGGAGATCTGGGAGGCTTCTTGCTGTCTGCTGACATTCAAATAATGGAGGTCTATGGCCGAGGCAGAAAGGTCCATAAAAGTCCACAAAAAAAGCGTGTCAATATTCCTCCATACTGCTAGTCCAATGTATTCCAAGTGTCCTGAGTGGGTAGCATCCATAATTTTCTCGAAAGCGAGAAGTCATTTAGAACGTTTTTAGAGCATAAACAGTGGTGTATATGGGATTTCCTGAAAGCAGCGTTCACGACTGCTCTACGGAAACGCTGCAGACCAAAACCAGATGAAAGTCGCGCATTCAGCGTCTGCTCTGCCGATAATGCAAGCATAGAAGAAGAAATGTGCTGTTTACCTGTGCAAAGACAAAAAACAACGAAAGAAAAATGTCTGAGAGACTTCAGTGTTGAGGAAGAGCATGAGTTCTTTGCGAGCTGAATGCTTTACTTTTCATCTGGCTTGGCTCAGCGGTTTCCGTAGACTTCGTGAACGCCAGCGCTTTTAGGAAAATCCCTATACACTACTGTTTATGCTTCTAAAACATTCTAAAATGACTTCGTTGCTGAAAGTAAATTCTGGATGCTACCCACTCAGGACACTCTGGAATACATTGGACCGAAAGCAGTATGGGAGGAATATTGAGACGTAATTGAACTTTATGGACCTTTCTGCCTCGGGCCATAGACCTCCATTATTTGAATGTCAGCAGACAACAAGTCCTCCCAGATCTTCAGAGATGCATTTGAGATATCAAAAAAGTACTCCAGAGGGTGTTGTTCAGCATGGGGGTGAGTAGAAAAATGAAGGCTAATCATGTTTCCTTTGGGTGTACTATTCCTTTTAAATTTCCGCCCTAACACAGCTGCATAGACTCAGACTGACATACATCACTTTCATCTTCAGCACATCAGACACTCCCTGTCAGAGATTTTACCGATAATGGGAACAGAGCTCTGTCATTTTCCATAGATAATGTAATTGCCATCAGGGATGAAGCCATAAAGATGGCAATAAAGCTTTTAATTTTACTGCCTTTCCCCAGAACTTGACCCTATGTGATGCCCATATTTCTTCATGGCCCAAGGCAGGCGCTCTGAGACTCGGCTCTCTATTTGTTAGAGATCAAAGGTCTTTCCAACAACAAGCAGCATTGACAGCCTGTTTTGGCATATGTTGGGCCCATCTATTGTACCATTGGGAAGGTGAGAGAGAGTGAAAGCTTTCTAGCTTACTGTTTTTCTCATCGCCCTGTCAGAGAGGGTCCCTCCCCTGAGACTCCAGGCGGGTTTGTGTGGTCAAAACAAAGACTTACATTGGAGCCAAAACCCCAAACAGCACAATAGTACTTTAGATCGACCCAGAGTTCGCCCTCATGTCAAACCCTCCACTTTTTTCCTGTTCTGATTTTCCCTTTTGGCTGATTCGGAGCGTTTTATTTTGTTTGGTTTAGTTTCACCGTCTGCTTTTTTTCCCCCCTTCTAGACGGCAGGGATTATATCTCATGTTGTCTGCCAAACACTTTTGATTGTAATCCTGTTGCCTTGTGAAGGAAAAACACCAGAAGCTGACAGAAGACAAAGCACCATTCACACTCGGGATCCTGGATAACAAATAGCCCAGGTCAAAGTCTGTCCTTTTATTTATAATCCTTAGCAGCATGAAATATGAAGTGCTGGATTGAGATGCATAACTTCGGCCCCTATTTTTGAAGCAGGAAGCCCTCAGACACCAGAAATGATGAAAAGCTTTGGCTGAGAGGGTACACTATTAATAGACTCCTCTACCTGAAACTGTCACCTTGATCCCTGCTCCAAAAGGCCTGGTCTCCACACCAGGAGCACCTTCCAGGGACCTGGGAAGGACTTTCACTATAGAAAGCATTTAGGGGGTTTATATGGAGTAAAATTTGATCCTTATTGTTGCAAGCAAAGAAGTGCAAACTACAAATTTAACTTTGAAACTATTCATAGAGAAAGTACAGGTTTTTAGATTAAGTTTGCTGTTTTTTTACTTCTTTAATTTAAAACATATTTTTCAGGGTTTTTATTTTCATTCTTTTCCCAAAGTTCATGTTTTACAGGTTGAGTTTCATGAACTGCATTCTCTTTAAATTGTGTTTCACAGATCTCAGAATTCTGACTTTTTTTCTCAGAATTCTGAGATTAAATTCAGAATTCTGACTTTTTTTTTTCTCAGAATTATGAGATTAAAGTCAGACTTCTGACTTTTATCTCAGAATTCTGACTGAATTCTGACAATAAAAAAAGTCAGAATTCTGAGATTAAATTCAGAATTCTGACTTTTTCTCAGAATATGAGATTAAAGTCAGACTTCTGACTGAATTCTGACAATAAAAAGTCAGAATTCTGAGATTAAATTCAGAATTCTGACTTTTTCTCAGAATTCTGAGAAAAAGAGTCAGAATTCTGAGATCTGTGAAACACAATTTAAAGAGAATGCAGTTCATGAAACTCAACCTGTAAAACATGAACTTTGGGAAAAGAATAAAATAAAAACCCTGAAAAATATGTTTTAAATTAATATGTTGAATTAAAGTCACAATTTGAGTTTAAAAGAATTCTGACATTTTCTCTACTGAATTTTGATAATAAAAGTCAAATTTCTGAGTTTAAAGTCAGGAATTTGAGGAAGTGCAGAATTGAGAATAAAGTCAGAATTCTGACTTTTTTTTTTCTCCAGAATTATGAGATTAAATCAGACTTCTGATAGTTTAAGTCTCAAGAATTCCCTGACTGGTCCTTTGACAAGAAAAAGTCAGAACTCTGAGATTAAAGTCAGAATTCTGAGAATAAATCAGAATTCTGGAGGAAAAGAGTCAGAATTCTGACTTTAATCTCAGAATTCTGAGAAAAAAGTCAAGAATTCTGATTTTGAGAATCTCAGAATCCTGACTTTTTTCTCAGAATTCTGACTTTAAAGTCAAAATTCTGAGAAAAAAGTCAGAATTCTGACTTTTTTCCCCATGTTAAACTAAAAATAAAATTTAAAAAAATCAGTTAACTTTTTTTTTTTTTTTAGTGGCCCTAATCCTCTTCCATTACCCCTCCTAAAAGCCCATGACAAAGAAAAATCTAGCTCTGCCACTGTCAGTATCTCATACTTTTAACAAAGTTAGAACAATTTTCTATTTATTTGCTCATTCTATAAGAATCTCATCTTACCATTAGCAAAGATTTGTTTCAAACCCTTTTTTTGTCCTATAAATAAAAAAAGTTACCTTAATAGCAGCCGATGAATAAAGATGCGGATGTTGAGGTGCGTGCAGGTGGCTTCCTCCTCCTGACACCAGACTGCTTTATAATTGATAGGAGCAACTCAGCGTTGTGAAAGCAAAGCGTGGGCATGCAGAAATTTCACATTGTGCTGATTCCGGAAGTATAACTAGCAAATCAAATCTGTAACAAAAGCCTTGAAGTGTTGTTGAGTCAAACAGAGAACGTAATAAAACAGAAGCGGGCTAATTAGCCCCCCTCCCTCCTTAACGCTCCTGCCTGTGTCACCGCCGTCTGCTGCGTACGTTTGAAATATTTTTGGGGGACAACTTTCTGGCATGTAAATCAGCCGGCAGTAAAGTTGTGTCGGAGGAAAAGTCACAGCCACATTCCACAAATTATCATTCATTACCAAAGACTATTTTTAAAGGAGGAATGGCAGCCTCTCTTTGTCAAATCTAACAAGGGAATAGCTTTCAGGTGCTTATACCGCTATAACTCATCTCAGTGACCTTTTGAGCAGGAATTAGGGCACTTTTATCCTTGCTCAGGTGCTTGTTGGAGTCCATTAGCATTTTTAAAAAGTGCTGCAGAGTGTAAAGAAAAACAGGGATTCTTCCATTAATGGCCCTTCTGAACCTTGGGTAAATTATGAATAATTGCACAATAAAGCACGGGGGCAGACTTCACCTTTAAAGCGCCATCTACCAACCGCCGGTTTAATCATTTGTTTTGCTTTTTTGTGCTTCACACACTGTTTTGTTCTAAAACTCAAGATCCATGACTTCTCCAAGCATAAGCAGCAATCATGAGTTCATATTTCTGCGGCTCCGGCTGTTCGGTGCCACTTTTATGATTATTCCTGCATACGGCATGCTCCTCCTTCAGGGAAATTACAAAGCCGACCACCTGATCCCAGTCGTGGTGAGTCCTCTTTTGTGCTAGCAGGCCAAATTAAACATCTGACTGAGATTGCTGAGAGAGAGACAGAGCATGTAGTCTTCGGTTATCAGTTTTTTTTAAGCTTCTAAATAATTCATAGATAAAGCAAAACAAAAAAACAACAACAAATACCTTGAGACATGCGCTGCCGAGTGAGCTAATCCCTCAAAATGAAATAGAACTTTATCTCAGAGCTTAAATTGAAGCAATACCCTGATATTAAAGTGTGAAAGAGAACACAAACACTGCAACAAATTACAAAATACCAGGGGGGATCTAGAACAGTATTACAGAAGAAAACCTTTTCATTTCAGAGTCTGAGACCAGCAATTCAATATCATCATTATTGTCGATAAATTGCAACATGCAAGCTAGTTTGAGGCGAGCATCAAAGCGTGCCGCATTATCAGTTCATATTTTCCACGTCTGCAAAAAGCAGAAATCTCAAGCAGCAGCAAAAAATTACTGATTACACTAAAAGTTTTAGTTCAAGACTCTAATCCTAAAACCTCCAGCTGTCTGCCCCTCGTTTCGTATTACGACTTCCTCTTGATCAAACGCATTAATCTAAAAAAAGGCGATATCCGAGTGCTAATATCATCTTCATATGCCCATTACTTATTAATCTTTATGTTCATTCTGAGGCCACTAAGTCATGTCACCTAGATGTCCTCTGAAGGCAAATGGCCCCCGACACTCTGTATTAAATTACATGTTCCCCTGTTTACTGGAAAAGAAGGTCTTGGAGATAACAAGAAAGGTGATATTTACAGCAGCCTGCAGCTGTGTTGCTGTTGTGTCCGACTAAATCGCAGCCCAGGTAAGCGCAGCTCATCTGTGTTTGCTGGTTGCAGCTGCATTTCATGCTAAAGCTGATATGAACTGTGTAAAAGGAGCAGTTAAAGGAACAAAACACCAACAGTGGCTGAGCTGCTGCTAGCTCATTTCAGGGTTGAGTGAGAAAGTACATTTATTTGCAGGGCTGTAAAAAGTATTTGCCATCTCACTGAATTCTCCTGAACTTGATTTCTTTACACTTAAATATTTAAGCTGATAAAAGAAATAATCAAGGTTGAACGGTTGATTTTTAAAAACAAATTTGACTGAATTTTGACCTGTAGACACTTTTATCTCCCTAGTATAATTCTAGATGTTTTCAAAAACATCCAAAAAACATCATAACTGTTGGGATCTGGAGGTCCGTCCACTTTCTCCACCAGAGGGCGTACTAGATCTCCTGGAGCCGGAGCTGATTGCACCACCTGTCGGCTCATCTGCTCATCAGGAGATCTGTATTTAAGGAGGCAGAGAATGTCTCTCCAGGGCCAGAGTGTTTGCCAGTAACGGTTAGCAAGCCTGAGCCAACCTGCCTGTCTGAACCTCTGACTGCCTGAAAACCAGAACCTGAACCTGATCTGATTTCTCCTTTCTGCTTCCCAGGTTGAACCTGCCTGAAACCAGAAACCCTGAAGAGTTTCTCTGTTGGAAATCTGCCAGTCTGATCTCTGAAGAACCCTGGAGAATCATTCCTGTCAAAGACCTGCCTGTCCGCTCTCTGAAGAATCTGGAAGGGAAACTCAAATTTGAGATCTGCAAACACTCAAACCAAGCTCTGCCTCCACCAAGCCCTCAGCCTGCCGACAGCCTCTGGACCCTCTTGGTTCCCCCCCTCTGCTGCTCAGCTCAAACTCCAGAACAGGTACTGTCCTGCTCACTCACATCCTGCAAATTACCTGGACATCCACTAACTCCTCTGTCCCCCTCTGCAGTGAACCCACTCGTGACCAGTCCTGGATCTGATTAACCCCTGAACCTGTTTATTCTTTGCACAGAATTATTTCAATAAACCTTTGAACTTTTCTCCTGCTTCAGTGTGTTTATGCATGTGGGTTAGGAACCCTAAGCCAAACATGACAATATCTATATTCTAACATCATTTTTACTCTTCTACAGTTGTAAAAAATCTTTATTCTGTTCAGTATTTGTCTTATTTTGTATGCTCAAATATACTGGAAATAATAAAATTTGATTATCGTTATTTTTTTTTTTTTTAAAAGTAGCCGTCTGTGAAGTCAACATTTATCATGTCCTTGGGCAAAAATCTAAATCTAGATAAGTCATTTTTTTCTTAATATAAACGCATTCCTTCTTGAATTGAGAAGGGACAAGAGACATTTTGCCAATGGAACAGGACGATTTACATTTAAAATAAGAAAACACAATAGCATTGTCTTATTTCAAGTGCATTTTATTTATAACTCTTATTTTAAGAGTAAAAATACTCATTCCATTGGCAAATCAACTCATTTACCTGGTCAAATTAAGGGTAAATACACTTAATGTAAGATATTTTTACTTATCTCTAGATAGTTTTTCCAGTGTAGGCTGTTACCAGCTGGATTTAAGCTTGAGTGATTAGACATCCTGTGAAAGAAGTAAATTTGGTATGAAGATCTCAAGATGTTGCTACAAACATTTTTGTTTAGTTTTTAGAATACATTAGAATATCTTCTTGCTTTTTGGATGCCATATTTTTGAGTCGTCTACCTGCGCTGTGTCTTTCCTGGATGGGGCCGCAGGTGGAGCTTGTTGACAAGTTTGTTTTTATATCTCTGCTTGATTTCCTGTATCATCTGCTTTGTGTCTCCCTTGCAGACCTGAGGCCGACCTGGGCAGATGGCGCTCACGCCTGAACCTGGTTCTGCTGGAGGTTTCTTCCTGCTAAAGGGAGTCTTTCCTCTCCACTGTAATGCTACAAAGCATACCTAGTGTGAGTGGAAACCACCAGCAGAACCAGGCTCAGTGTGAGCACTGCTGAGCTTTGACTTAGGCAAGCTGAGCGCTGTCTAACGTCAACTGTGGGGTGACAGTGGCGCTGGGTGTAAGAGTTTGCCTGGAAATCCAAAGAGGGGATTGACAGTTCAAGCCCTGGCTTTCCAGTATCGTTTAAAGTGTCCTTGGGCAAGACACTTCACCTGCATTGCCCTACTGATGGTGAAACCGTTGGCGCCAGTGTACTTCTGTCAGTGAGCCTCAGGGCAGCTGTGGCTACAATGTAGCTTGCCACCATCAGTGTGTGGGGGTGTGCGTGAATGGGGGAATAACTGAATGTAATGTAAAGAGCTTAGAAGTCTCCAGAATCGAAAAAGCGCTATTTAAGTACAGGCCAACTGTAATTGTCCAGGGAAAGACACAACCAGGCAGGCGAGGTCCACAGTCAGAGAAACAGGATTACACTTACAAACAGGCCGATCTCCCAACATCTATAAACAAAGGTGTAGATGGCAGCAGCACAACTGATATTTCTTTCCAGGATTGAGTCATAGGCCAAACAGGAACAGACTGCATGAAGCTACTATGCTTAACTACTTAAAGCATAACATTAGAGATTGAATTAACAGATTCTGTAGAGTGGTAGAACAGACATAGAATGAAGCAGAATTATGAAAAAGGGGTCCCTATGTCCTCCAGAAGTCTAAGCATATAGCAGTATAACTATAGAGATAAGCTCAGATAACCTGAGCCACTATAAGTTTTAAGCCTATCCTTAAAAGTAGACAGGGTTGTCAGCACTCATGGACTAAAACTGGTAGTTGGTTCCACAGGAAGAGAGGAGCCTGATATCTAAAAGATTTCTGGCTCTGTGATAAGGAGGATTTTATATTTGATTCTGGATTTAATAGGAAGCTACAGAAAGGAAGCTAGGATAGATGAGATTAGCCATCCTGATCTCATGAGCTTTCAAAGATTTCACTTTCGCTAATCAGTCTGGAGACTCTCCGTTAAAGAAAAATTTGGAGCCGTTCACCAAACGAGCGTCCAATCAGCGTTAGCTTTGAGGCGAGGGGCGGTTGTGGCCTGAGAAAGCGCATACGACAGTTCAGTCTAAAGAACATGGCGGCTTCAGCCGATAAAACTAGCGTTAGGCGTGGCTATCGAGCAAGTTTTATTGGAATTACAGAGTATTTCTTCACTGAAGAAGAGCAAAACACTGCTCTGGAGGCTTTCTCAGAGGAAAAGATGTTTTGCTCTTCTCCCGACTGGTTTTGCCAAGAGTTTGATCTATCAATTGGCTCCTCTTCGTCGCGTCGCTCTGTTAGTGCGTCATATGCCGTTAGATCTGATTGGTTTATTTGGCCGTCTATCAATACCAACATAGGCCAATCAGCTAACCACAGTATTTTCGCCCCTTCCCAAAATTACTTCAGCGGAAGGTTTCAGATGGATATGCGGGAGCAAATCCATCTGGCGGAATCAGGTTAGGGGAGATATGATCTCTCTTTTAATTTTCATCAGAACTCTGGCTGCAGCATTTTGGATCAGCTGAAGGCTTTTAACTACAGTTTCTGGACTTCCTGATAGTAAAGAATTACAATAGTCCAGCCTTGAAGTAACAAATGCAGGGACTAGTTTCTCAGCATCACCCCTGGACAGGAGATTTCTAATATTTGCAATTTAAGAAGATAAAACAACGAAAATTTTTAAACCCGTTTAAATCTGTTACCAGATGGAAGCAAATTAGGTCACGTACACTGATGGAAGCGGTGATAACCTTTGATATGTCAGCCTTTCAAAATGGAGCACCTCATTTCACAAGGGAAATCTTAACCAGTACTTGAGTTGTGGTTAAAATGAAAAGGAAGGAAGGACAGAGAGGTCAGCTCTATCAAACACAAATCAACTGATATTACTTTTTTGAATCATAGATTGATTTTCCCAGCATATATAAGATCTTGTTCTGATATATATATATAAATATAATCTTACTGTAATAATCAGGATGACTTTTGACAGTATCAGCCTAAATGATGGATGATTACATGATGATCTGCTCCCAGCAGAAGCCGAGACAGTGAGACGCACGAGTGAGGGCCATTTACGGTTAATAAGTGTTTGGATTATCATACACAGGACAGGAGGAAACAGGTGCAGATGAAACAACTGGAACACATGGTGGAAAACAGAAGCTCGGCACACCTGTTCCCTTCCTGCAGAAACAGCCATGATGAGGATCGTCTCTGGAGCACAAAATAGCTCTCATCTCTCCCTCACACACACACAGAAACAAACAGAGAAAGAGAGAGAGAGAACGAATTTCTCAAATCCTATTGCACTGAGATGGAGAACAGACATTTGTCCCTTTTAGGGCCAATAGAAATGGTGACAAATGAAAGCAGGACTCTTTCTCTACGCTGCTGGAAGATCTTAATGCATTTTCCTGTGTAGACGCAGCCCTCCACAGGGAAGGAGGGGAGGATAAGTAACTATAGGAGGTGGTAATGGTGTTGGGATCGGCTGGTGTTGTTTGCCCTAGCTGTATTGAAGCGGTGGCCCCTAAGGAGCCTGGCGCAGGGAGCTGGGTTTGTCAACCTTGTCTGGGGGACTTAATATGAAAACAACACTAATGAGAACCATTTCCATTGCTCTGTTTATTTTCAGAGATGCATCGAGCAGGGCGTGCGCACGGCTCAGTGATCGCACATTGCATGGCATTCATTACGGGGCCCTGGATGGGCTACTGATACATTACACACACACTTATTTAATTGCATTTTTTTTCTTTTTATTGTTCACTGCTACTTTTAATGCCGCACTGAAGCAAAATGGGCTCCATCTGACCAAACGCAATCATAAGGTTGTGCATCCGGCTGACGTCTTTTATCCCGTTTTAGAAAATTCCGACTAAAAGCTGGAAATTAGAAAGCGTTTTAATCGAATGGGGATTCTAGCGGCGGAGCAAAAGAAAAAACATTAAATCTATAGTTTCTATAGCGTCTGAAGATTTCTCCTCATCAATAAATGACAAGCTTCAGCAGACAAGTATCATTTCCTCAAGCTAAATGAATCCTCCGGCGTCCATCTATTCACTCACAGACATGCCATTTTGAAAATCTCTCTAAAGTAACATTACTCCAGAGATTGAAACCACTATTTCATTGAGCAGAAAATTGCTATTGAATTTGGGGCTGAATAATTGGAAGGCATGTTCAAACGCAAGCCAGAGAAGAAGCCGGAGAGATATGTTTTATTGTCACACTCAAACCAATGACATTCTGAAGCTGAGCGGCACAAATGGTATGGGTATTGTTGGACGGGACATTGCTCTCCTTTTGTATATGAGCCATATCAAGCACGGAGCTTGAGGGCAATTTGGAGGGGAAAAAAATGCAATTCACTTTGAGTTGATCTAGGGCCCTGAATGGCATGCAGAAATAAATATCAGCAATTTAATGGAAAAGGTGCAAGCATTCAGCTGGGAGGTTGCACTGTCTGCGTTTTGTCTAAACACATTTTGTAGTCTCTTTATATGAAATCCTACATGTTTACGACATTTGCAAAAATTTGTTTATGGATAGTTTGAAGCACAAGCTTCGGTGTGTGGAGTTATATTGAGATTTCATGTGACAGACCACCACAAAGTTGTTGTTTTTGCACTGTTTACAAATGAAAACCGAAGAAGTTTGAGGTTTGTATTTATTCAGCTGGACTGAGTTAAAACTTGGTAAGACAGATTTTCACTGCAGTTGCTGCTTTGGAGCATATTTATCCACTGGCTTCATTTCTAACTGATATTTCTCCTCGTTCTTCTGATCTAAAGCGTAATTAGATTGAAGGAGAACATCTATGAGACTCAGTTTCAGGTCCTGCTGCAGATTTTCAATTGTATTTAGGTCAGAACTTCAATATTTTACCATACCAATACCTAATTAAAGCTTTAAAAAAAGAAATAAGTTGCAACTTTTTCATTAAATTAAAGGGGTTAAACATTCTAGCTCATTTTGGTTCACTGTTTTCTGTTTCAGGTCATATCAGGAGTTCTCTACATTTTATATTTGTATTTAAAAAATGCCTTTGATTGACATTTTAAATTGAAAAGGCCCATCTTCTTTCCCTTAGCTCCCTTCTAGTCACTTTCTATCCACACCTGCTCCATATCAACTGATTACCTCAGTCTTTTTTCTGTCTCCCATATATATATACTCTCCCTGTGCAGTTCTTCTTCGTTGGTTTCTTGTTGTTACTTGGCTCCCCATGTGTGTTTTTTCCTGACATCTCCTGGCTTTTTGGTTGATTTGATTCTTGGATTTTTTTTTCTGTTATCTTTTTGGTTGTTTTTAAACCTGTAAGAACTCATCTCAGCATATTTGTCCACTGGGTTCATTTCTAACTGATATTTCTGCTCATTCTTCTGAGCTAAAGCGTAATTAGATTGAAGGCGGACATCTATGAAACTCAGCTTTCATGTCCTGCAACAGATTTTTAATTACATTTAGGTCAAAACTTGGCAAGTTTTATCATACCAATATCTCCTTTATTTATATTAACAAAAGTCAGCAAATAGCTTTAGATATGACTGAATATTGATAATGAAACTAAATAAGCAAGTTAAAGATAGACAAGCTAAAATAGGTACAACTGTTAAAAAGGTTTTAAAAAACTAAAGCTGCAACTTTTTTATTATGTTAAAGGGGTTTAATATTGTAGCTCATTTTGCTTAAATGTCTTCTGTTTCAGGTCATATCAGGAGTTCTCTACATTTTATATATAAATATAAAACAGAAAAACACACATACATACATATATATGTATATATCTATATATATATAGATATATATATATAGATATATATATATATCTATATATATATATGTTTTATACATTCATGCATTGGCAGACCTGGCAACCTCTTGGCAATCAGTACAATTGATTGACATTTTAAATTGAAAAAGCCTGTCTCCTTTCCCCTAGCTCCCTTCTAGTCACTTCTATCCACACCTGCTCCATATCAACTGATTACCCCAGTCTTTGTTCTGTCTCCCATATATTTATACTATCCCTGTGCAGTTCTTCAGTGCTCGTTCCCTGTTCTTACGTGGCTCCCCATGTGTGTTTTCTCCTGAAGTCTCTTGGCTTTTTTTGCTTGATTCTTAGATTTTGTTTCTGTTTTCTTTATGATTTTATTATACCCTGCAAGAACTCTTCTCTGCTCCGCTCGTCTTTGCATTTGAGTCCTCAACCAACCTCCGCCAAACCTTGACAGTTATACTGACTAATAACTCTGTTCTTTGATTAAACAGTAACTGAGTTACAAATTTACTTTTTTTTCCTTTTTTTTGAAGTAACAAGTAACTTTAACTATTTACTTTTCTTAAGCAATTTTCCCTCTATTAATTCAAAATTAAGCAGGTAAATGTCACCACGCATGGTCTTTGAATTTGATGAAACTGGACCATGATAGTACTTGGAAGGTCCTTGAATTTAATCTTAATGTGCAATAACTCTGCCAATTTAAAAAGGGTTGATGACAAATGCATGCCAAATGTTTGAGCTTTTTTTACTATGAAAGCTAATTAAGAACAATGTATTATTTTGGTTGGTTTTGTTTTGTAGACTTAGGCCCCGCCCACACGAAGTCAAACCCCTTCTGGCCTAAACGCACACAAATTTTTCACCAAACCAGCCTCTCATTCACACGAAGCCGGCGTTTCGGTCTGTAAATCCATCTTTTTTTTCAGCCTTCAGAGTGGACCAGTATCACAACAACAATGGCGCCATTGCTGCTAATGCTACTCACCCTGCTGTCGGGCTTACAACAGAATCTTCTTCTTCTGGAATATCTCCAGGAAGAACAGAGCAATATCGACGACATAGTTCAGCACCTGAATTTGACTTAACCACGAAAATGGACCCGC
>JAGKQL010000065.1:5393324-5419063 GCA_018398635.1 Cyprinodon brontotheroides | reverse complement strand
TGGGAACCAAAATGTATGCTAAAGTGCCCTCTTGGGAACCAAAATGTCTGCCAAAGTGCCCTCTTGGGAGCCAAAATGCGTTCTACAGTGCCCTCTCGGGAGCCAAAATACAAGCTAAATTGCCCTCTTTGGAGCCAAAAGTTGTTCCAAAGTGGCCTCTGGAAAGCTCTAGAGCAGGCACAACCACAGTCAGAAAGAGGTAAGGCTTTTTAGAGATTTATTTTCTTAAAAAACATAGAGTTTGGTCGTCCTAGAAAAAGGAGCACCAGGGAGGCTCAGACTGGATTGTTCTGGGGAACTAGTGCTGCTTCAGGAGGAATCTTAGGTGTGAGAGAAGATTATGCAGTCCTTACGGATTTCATATGGTGGGACTTGTCCGGGGGGGAACTTGAGTCGTTCAGGCAGAGTGGGAATCCGATTGGGCTGCAGTGATTCACTTTTACTGATGGGTGGACAGGCAGGTGAGCTCTTAGGATGGATCCAGGAAGCAGCGAGGGAGACGGACTTGGAGTCAGAACCACTGGAACGAAAGGAGAACAAGGAAGGTCAGTTTTCACCAAAAATGTCAGAATTAGAGGAGCTAGCAAGTAAGTTACCACGGTGTGGAAGTTGACCAACTGGGGTCCGTCCTAGAAAATCCACTCCTCTAAATGCTGCCTCCTGATTGCACCCTGAGGAGGAGACAGGTAAAGTACACCCACAACCGAAGCCCAACAGTCATAACTTAACTCATCTCTTTGAATGAATTTATTAACTTCTTTAAGCATTTGTGGATCAGGTCAGCTCTGCCGCTGCCTGCTGCTAATTCCTGTGTGTTCCCCATATAGGTGGATGATCTCATGTCACTTTTTTGGGCTTAGCTCAGCCGGGTTCCACAATGAACCACAGATTCTGTCATCATGAGGGCTTCTGAACCTCTGTTTTTAATTTACCAGAGCCAGAAGGTGACAATAACCACAACCCGTTTGCCTTGGGAGACCAAACCAGGTTCATTTAAACCCCCAACAACAAGGCCTCGTCTGAGCACTGAAACGTAAATGATTCACTGGTTACTATGTTCTTACCCTCACCTTTGGTCATGAAATGTGGATCATATACTCGAAAGAACAAATGGGCCCGGCTGATGAGCTCGAGTATTTCACTTAATGTACAAAAAAAATGAGTATTTTTAGGGACATTTGTTGTTCAGAAAAAATGTCCTTAAAGAAATTAGCTTTTTTCAAGAACCTTTTCTTACAGCAGAATGTTTTCAGGTTTACTAGGTTAACTTTAGGGGAAAAACTATACATATAGAGAACTATGTTCTGCTATTAGTTACAGTAAAGCAAATACTTTGTAAATGTGAAAATTGAAAAAAAGAAAATTAAGTCCAGAAACAACATTTGAAAAATAATTTAGAAAAACAAAAATTTGTTTAAAATGAAAGAAAATAATAATATATAAATCCTATTTCAAAACAGGGAAATTTACTTTCAAAACCTTGTTTGTTTATGGCATTTTTCAAAGTCTTTCAAAAAAATTTTTAATTCATAAACCTTTTTTTTTATTTCTATATTTTTCGTGGCAAATAAATAATACATATCACCCTATATATAAACATAAACCTCTTTGAAATACACTGATTTCTGTTGACAAAACCTGGAGAAAGGACCACGAGTGTAAAAACTGGCAGTGTATTCTCATTATCAGTTAAGAGATGGTAAATCGCACTTAGCTTTAACGCGTGAATTCGATGCGTTTTTGACTTTTTATTCATTATTTAAGTTTGTATTTTTACTTCTTGCCCACGGATCAAAGATATCGCTGCTTATGCGCATTCTTACGCACCATAACAATTGCCATCGTATTTTATATAATTAACCCTAACACCTAACCCTGACCTACACCTTACCTAAGATGCAAAAACAGGCAAACAGCGTGGTTAGAGATTATGAAGAAGCGGTATTTATTCGCCCTACTTCCCAGTGTTTCGAATGTCCGTCTGCGTACGATCTGCTTAGATCTGTCTGCCTGCGCACACTGATGTGTTTTTTCGAGGAAAAATGTCAAAAACGTTCGAAATACTGTGCATAACTTTTCGTACGATTTCATACCAACTGATAATGAGAATATGTTGAAACTGGAGGTTCTGCACCACAGTGATGCCTCCATGTTCTCTTACTTTAGCTTAAAACAAACAAAAGCTGCACTCAGATATACCACTGTTCACTTATATTTTCCTCCCTCCTTTGTTTCTTGCCAAGCTCTGATTTAAGGCAGCTTAGAAGTAAAAAAAAAATCTGTGAAAAATTGACACGGACATTAGATAAAGTACCACCTGCAGGTCCTGGGTGCCAGGCGGGCAGGATACTGGTAGACAGTACAATCAGTCATGGTAATGAGCACAAGGCTGACATACATGCTTTGAATTATACGACTTTGAGGCCTCAGCAGCAGCAAACCAGGGCCTCAGCCATTAGTTCAGCCACTCTCTCCTTATCTTAGAGTCAAGCTGTGAAGTTTTAACGCCGCTATCATTCTCACTTTTTGTTTTTCCTCTTCCCTTTTCCACCTCTAAATTGCTCCACCGCTACATCCGTATAGAGTAAGAATGCTCACAGGGCTAAATTAAGTTTGTTTGCCGGGTGATTTTGTGCGGTCTATAGGTAAAATATTACGAGGAGCTTTTGAAATGAGAAAAGAAACTAGATTATTCTGTAATATCTGCCGTTAGAATGATACAACAGGATGTTAGTGGGTTCGTGTTTGTCTTCTTTAACCGGCCGCAGATGCATTTGCTAATTGTATCCCGCTTCCTCCGCCACAATTATTAATTTATCTTACAGCACCACTTTGGGCAGCGATAATCACTCATGTCGCCGCATCCGATAGTTAAGAAGTGAGCTTCTGTAAAAATCCATCATGTACATCAATGCACATTACCGAGGTAATTAAACAGGAGGTAATACTGCCAGATATCGTAAAATATCAGGGGGCGATCATACGCCCCTTAACGCCGTACATCCTCAGAGTGTGGAAATGATGCAGTAGATGAGGCATCAGCTGCAGAAAATGCAACACAGAAATGTAAAGGTAATTTGTCTAATTTGAACTATCTGTACCTTTGCCTGTGAAAAATACCAATTACTTGAAATATACTGATTGCAGCTAGCTGAGAAAGTGGCATTAAAATAATTACTTGTGAGCCCTCTCAGAGTTTGTACATTTAGCACTGTACCACCATTAGGAATAATCTGTCCAATTAAAGGTTGTGTAATTAATTAAGTGCACATTCTGTGAAGAGGAGAGGGGAGAAAATTTATCAACCTGCTGAAATATGACCTATCTTGTCCAAAAGACTAATATGTTTAAACAAAAGATGAAAATTGATGACAACATTATTTGTTACAAAATGCTCACTGTGCAACTATGATGCATCTGTACTTGGACTGGGCTTCCTACGATTGTCCTAAAAAAAAAAAAAAAAAAGTGATGAATTACCCCAGACTGCCTGGCAATAACTTTCAATGAAGGGCGCTGTGCCGATCTCATGGCACAGGCTGTTACTTTTTACCCCACTTCCTATCTTAGGTCTTTGCTCAGAGCATCAGCTGGAGAAAAGTAGAACATGGTCATGGTCATGAGAGGAAAGGAGGTGTTGGCGCAGAGCGGGCTTCCTGGTACCACCACCTAGAAGTGTAGTAGAGCAGAAAGCGTCTTGCTGTGCAAAACCTGTTCGCTCATTTCTGCTGAAGGAACTGTGTGCAAGCGTGCATGTGAGAAAGATGACGAGTGCACATTCTTTCACCTACTGTTGGCGTTTGTCTGCCAGCCGTACATATGGCCTCATCGAAGCTTTGGAGAACCTGCGTCACAACCTGAGAGAGAGATACTTCTCCAGCCTGATCTATGTGACCAAAAACTCTACTCTAGCAAGAGTAGCACTTCATCATATATCATACTACTTATGTTTTTACTCAAATAAAAGTAAAAAGCACTGAGTAAAAAAGTTTACTGAGTAACTGATCATAACATCTGATTTTAAAATGATGTCAAACATATAAAATTATCTGAAAGTTTCAAATCTGAAATGAAAAAAATAAATTCTGAACATTTAGTAATTACACAATAATTCCAGGTGGAAGAAATATCTTATAAATGTAGTTATAAGATATTTTTTTGGCATAAAATCTCGGAAACGATACAGGAAACGATATTTCTACTTGACCTCCAAACGACATGGCAGGATCAGAAAACAGAAAATAAGTTTAGACTAAAGAAGCTAAGCTTAAACCAGAAGTCTAACTCAGACATTAACTGTACCTGTTTGTCTGTCTGGTGTATTTTTCTTTAAAACAGACCAGTTCCAAAGTCTATCCGGATAGGTGGGGTAGAATTTTACTCAAGTAATAGTAAAAAGTACAACGCAGAACGATAACTTCTTAAAGTACATTTTCTCAAAAGTTACTTAGGTAAATGTAACCGAGTTGTCATGATATGTTTAAAGGTCTGACCCAAAGATGCAGAGAACCACTCAGAGAGCAAGGCAAAGGTTTAACTGGTTTATTGAGGAAAAGGTAGAAGGGGGTAATCTGGAACTCAAAAGAACTGGTGAGCAGGAACTAGGAAGTCTGGAGAGGATATGACAATGATTAGTTCAGGGACCGTGGGAATCTTGGATGCCGTAAAGATAATGCTAGTGAGGGACTCACGTTTGGGGTGTTTTCTTTCTCACTTTGAATCCAGTAAGTGTGGGTTGATCCAGAGAAGAGGGGACACGTTGAGGAGTGGACAGGTAAATATTCTTTGCACCCAGGAGGAGCAATGGAGCGGACTGTCACCTAGATTTGCAGGAGAACTTCAACGGTACATGTGGAGATTTATCCCCTGCTCAGTGTAAAGCTCAAACAATCCTTTCAGGGGAAAGAAGGCCTAAACATCCAGTTTGCATCCCCTGCTCAATGTGAAGCTCAAACGATCCTTCCAGGGGGAGAAGGCCCAACATCCAGTTTGCAGGGTGACTTCCTGCTGAGAGGCAAAGACAAAAAACAAGGTTAAATCATAGAGAGACAAAGACTCAGACTGAGTAGATTATTTTAGCTTTGTCAGTTTCAGCATTTCTGCTGGACAGGTAAAGAAATTAAATTAAACAGACGTTTTTTTAATTAACCATATTGTGTTATTGGTCTGATCAGGGGCTGCTCTGTGGTGCTGTGGGTAGCACTGCTGCCTTGCAGCAAGAAGGTTCTGGGTTTAAGCCCGGCCCGGGGTCTTTCAGCATGGAGTTTGCATCTTCTCCCTGAGCATTGGTGGGTTCTCTCTGGGTACTCTGGCTTCCTCCCACAGCTTCTCTGGCTTCTCTAAAGTCTCCTTAAGTGTGAGTGTGTCTGTGAATGATTGTTTGTCCTGTTTGTCTCTTTGTTGCCCTGCGATGGTCTGGCAACCTGTCCAGAATGGACCCTGCCTCTCTCCCCTAGACAGCTGGAGATAGGCACCAACACCCTTCACAACCCCGCGGGATAAGCATAATGGAAGATAGATGGATGGATGGTCTGATCAGACAGTTTCTCAGCCACACTTCTGCTTCAAAAAGGTTGAAGCCGAGTCGAGCAGACTGACTCGAGCCGAACATCAATAGGGTCAGTAATGTCTGGTTATGCAGTCAGTTAGATGGGCACAGTTTTGCTTCAGTTAAATTATGTCTTTTTTGGTTGACCTCTTTTATGACTCCAGATCACATGTTTTTTTTTTTTTTTTGTAAGTTTGGCTCTTTGGGTCAAAAATAAAAACCCAACTTTTGAATGAATCCCTGTGACTCCTCGTGCTTCTTACCTCGGTCCCTCACAGTGATGGAGACCTAAGTATTTTGACTTTTAATTCTGAGATTAAAAGTAGTGTATACATAAAAGTATCTGGAACCACCACAGTTATACTGTCTCCTCAGGTGTACCTACATTTTTAGTAGCTGAGTTAGATCCAGTTTGTGTGGGTTCTTGTTGTGTTTCCCTCTCTCCACCACCAGGTGGTGCCCTGTCCTCATTGGCCCTCCTGCACACCTGGGCGGCTCCGTTGGATCATCACCTCGAGGGGAGTAAGCATTGAGCAGCCGGGCTGTCACTACTCCTTGACACCAGAGTGTTTGCCAGTTTTGGGTACCTCTAGCCAAGCTGAGATTAGCAGAAAGTCTAAACCTAGCTTTGTTTCTCTGAGTTTTACGTGTTTTTGTCTTTGCTCTTCGACAGGAAGCATTCCTGTGAAAACTGAATGCCTGGACCTTCTCCCCCTGGAAGGAATTACTGAGAATACAATGAGCAAGCGTAGAAAACCTCCACATGACATGAAGTTCCCATTGGAAATCCAAGTGACAGTCCGATCCATTACTCCTCTGGGTCCAACGTATATCTACTGTCCGCTCTCCAACGAGTTCCCCCTTCTCTGGATAAACCCGACACAGACTGGATTCAAAGATTGACAAGAGCCCCCTCAAACGTGAGTCCTTCTCCAGCATTATTCAAGCCGCAGTTATATTTCCTACGGCCCCTGAACTGTTCTCTGTGATCTTGCCTTCAGACTTTCCAGTTCAGTTCACCAGTCCACTGAGTACTAGATCCTACTTATGTATACATTACATCAAATAAACCTGTTAAACTTTTCCCTGTGTTCTCTGAGTGATTTCTCTGCAAGTGGGTCAGATACCTTTAACCAATCATGACAGTATGTCTTTTGCCACAAACGAAGGCAAGGCTCTGTCTTATTTATTGGTTGAATGTATAATTTTCTGCCAGACACAGGCAGAAGGCAAATAAAGTGTAACAACTACATTTAATAAAGATGGTTCTGATAAATTGCACAAAATACTTTTGATAAATATCTAATCACAATAAGAGTAGCTGACCTTTCATATTGTTGTTTCTTTAAGGTTCTTTTTACTGCAGGGTATATGGATATTATATAGACTTTACTGCCAGAAGCCTCAGAAAACAGCACACTGCACCTTTAAGAGCATCACAGGTGGTCTTTTCCGGTAATACGAGGCACCTAAACAACAAGCCCACATAAAACGATCCAATAAACACTGTGGCAGATGCTGACCAAACTGCATCACACATAGGCCATAAATATCCAGGAAAATATTGAGACAGATGCAAGCTGCACTGAGCAAAATGTTTCTGAGGACATAGGCCTGTTAATATGGCTCCCTACAAACACAAAGTATTGAATAATGGAAGATATTCTTCTCAGGACAGTTTAAAAGACTGATTTATTTTTAATAAGTTCTATGAAAGCAAATCAAAAGGGTATTTGTCCCCACAACAAGAGAGAAACACCCAACAAACAGGTACTGAGGCTCTTGCAAAAGAGCAAAAGAAACTATGGAATATGAATGTCAAAAATATGCATATTTATGTCTCTGAATTTATAGAAATCAATAATGTAAATAAATATGGGATTCATGTGTTCCATATTGTGAACTTATAGACAGTGGATCCTTATCCTTAACTATATAATTTTTTGAAATTATGAATAAATGTTAGAAAGTAATAAATAACAAATTTCTGTTCAAATTACAAATTTTCGAAAACAAATCATAAAGTTTCCAGTTGAGAATAACACATTTCCAAATACAAGTTACAATTTTATTAATGCGAATGACAAATTTACGAAAACAAATCCTGAAATGTTTACGACTACATAGATTACAAATTTAAAGGACAAATTTAAAAAAAAAGAGTCACAAATTATGATATATGAGTCAGAATCTCAAATCTACGTTTAGAAAGAACAAACTTCTGAATATGAATAACAAATTTAAAAGTGCTGCCTTGTGATTTGTACTGTAGTGCTTAATTGGTGATCCTTATTTGTAAATATATTGATTGTATTTTTATTGTTCCAAAGTTGTTTTCTCACAGAAGAAGATGAGATGTTAAATGTATTAACGACTTAACAACAAGGAACCAACACAAATCCTACATTTTTATTTTAATTATTTACTTTAATCTTCAAATTCAGACATCTACGCAATTTTTTTATTTATATAAAATTATCTACCCCATTAGAAACCATTTTGAAAAAAAAAAAAACTTTTCTTAACTCTGTGTATTTATTTCTATTTATTTTATTTTTATTACTCTTTGTCTCTTTGTGGGGAGGAGCAAATGCTTAGTTCACTAAAAATTTTTACTTAGGAACAAAACAGAACAATACTAATAAACCCAGAGTCACAAAAATATTTCATTTAGCTGCTGAGTAATTTTAATATTACTTTTAAATGAAAAATCTTTTATATGTCAAGTAGAGGAAAAAACAGCATCACTCAATATTGTGTTTAAATTTTTATTTAAATCTGATTAATCTTGTCCTTGTTGCAACATGTGCCTCATACTGTACCTATCATAGATGGAGTCCATCTTCGGACCATTTGTTTAAGCATCTACTTCATGCATTTCTAATGATGTTATATTTGCTTGAAAATTAATTCCATAGCTCTATTTTTTTTCATGATAATTAAACATGCTGATGACTGGACTAATGGTTCATTACATCCACCTGCTTAGCTTCGCCCAGTTTCTCATTACAACATATCATATCCCCCTGTTCCAGCTTGTATTTGAGCCGCTTGCTCCCAGTCATCAGTGCCAGATTATTCGAGCCATAGGTAAGAGTTTCTCTGAGCCTGCATGCCCCTGTTCTGATCTGTTAGCCTGGCCTGTCTCCGGACTCCTGCTGGATTCTGTCTGCTTACTACCTGTCTCCTGTCTCCTTACTATCCATCTGTCTCCCCGGCTTGATTTCCCTATGGTACCTCTTCGGATGTCTGATCTTCTAGCCTTGACTTCTGTTTGTCTCATTGACACGGCTTTGCTTCTTCTTCTGGAATCTCTTGCTCTGCCTCGTCTGTTGGCTCATCAGCCAGCCAACTTAGCAGCCTTTTCAGCTTCAGCTCCTGGAACTATCTGGGCAGCCTACAGCTTTTGATATTCCCTAGTACACAGCGGACGCTATGTACTAGGAAATCTGGATTCCACTCCTTCTTCTGGGCTCGGACTCAACTTTATAACCAGGTTAGTGACTCGTGCTCTTAATCATCCTCCATCAGAGTTACGTGGTCACTAACCTGTTTTTTCCCCTCCACAGAGACTCTGTCCTTTTTTTCTTCTCGCTGCTGAGTCGCAGATTCATTAAGCAGTCAAAAGCAGTCAGTGAATAAAAACATCAAAGTTCTTTGTTTAATGGCAATGTCCTGTTGAATAAAAAGTGTCTTAAGTTTCACTGTCCACCTGTGCAGTTCCTGCAGAGGTAATGACTGCCATCTGCCCCGCTCCTTTACCCGAGATCCATCAATGACGGTGAAAGATTTCCAGTGATCTGTGTTTCATTGGAATAACACCAAACAAACCTTTCAGCATCATCCCCTTAGTTTCATTACTTAAACCCATTTTCAATCAAACATCTGCTTCCCTTCAGCCCACCAGAACTTGCCTTTCTTCCCTTTAGGTGGCTACTATGACGATCTTTATTTGCATCAATTAAATTTACTTTGACTATTATTTAATACTTTCCTGTTAGTTTTTCAGTAGTTTTTGTGTTTTCATTTTTGGTCCCTTTTTTCCCTAGATAGGCAAAATGCAAAAACTCTTTTTGTTTCCGTGGGCCTGGTTTTCACCACACAAGAAGCATCTACTGAAGACGCTTTGTTAATTAAAGACAGCAACACTCTGAATCCATTGAAGTCAAACTCGTTTGCATAACTCAAACTTCTCAGATGACCACTAAACAAATTCCCCCCAAAACATGAGCAAAACCAAGTGATGCATGTAATGTGGACAGAAGATTCTTTGCAGATGTCATAGTTTCAATTTATTGTGTTTATTTCCCTCTTTATGGTACGTTCAGACTGAATTGCACATCAATGTGGCAACTTTGACTTCACATTTGCAGATTGTTGCTTGCCTGACATAACAGCAATTAGCTTTACGGGCGACAGCAATTTGTATGGCGGCTGTCCAGCTTCAGTGCATCATCGAATCTTCTGTCTTCTGGTGTTACGCTACATGATTGGCTGAATGTTGCCACGTAACGTAAAACATTGTGGTTGCCCCAAACTGATGGCGAGATGGAGCGGGGGGCCCCCTAATTATATATATTGTATGAAATTGTGTTCTATCAAACAGGTCCTATAGTCACTATTACAGATGGAGTAATGTAACGAAAGTTACCCAGGATTATCAGAGTATTTCTGATTCTGATTCCTGGTTGATGGGACAGGTGTTGTGAATGAAACGATGTCCAGCTTGAAAGAGCTTCCTGTGTGTCTGCTGAATGTGAGCATTGGTGACTGAAAGACATCTTCTGCCTCCATTTGTCTGTCTGCCTCAGTCTGTTTTCCTCCAAGACTGAGAATGATTGTTTTCTATTTTCGGCTACTTTAGATCGCTGATGAAATTTAAAATAATAGCAAATATATGTAATAATATGTTGTTGAGAATGATGAGTATAGAGATTTTTTTCCTTCTATTTCGAGAATGAAGTTGTAACATTATGAGAATAAAGTCGTAAAATTGCGAGAATAAAGTCATAAAACTATGAGAATAAATTTGCAACGAGAATAGTCATAAAATTAAGAGAATAAAGTCGCAAAATTACGAGAAACAAGTTGTATTTTATGACAACTCCTACAAGAAGCACTTTCTTCCCTAAAATGAGGAATGTTGAGCATCATGTGAAGTTATACTTTGGCATCCAGTTTCAAAAATAAGGAAATCTTTTAGCACTAGCATTAGATTGGTCAGGATGTCAAAGTGGACTGTTTGGTGACGCTGGTCGGCCGTCATCTGCTGGTCTGGAGCTAGAAGCTTTCTTTCTGAAACAGGTTGTTGTAGGATGACTCCATTCTCGTAATATTACAACTTTATTCTCGTAATGTTCCGACTTTATTCTCGTAATATTACAGCTTTATTCTCATAATATAACAACTTTATTCTCGTAATATTACAACTTTATTCTTGTAATATTAAAACTTTATTCTCGTAAAGTTACAACTTTATTCTCGTAATATTACAACTTTATTCTCGTAATATTACAACTTTATTCTTTGTAATATTAAAACTTTATTCTCGTAAAGTTACAACTTTATTCTTGTAATATTAAAACTTTATTCTCGTAAGTTACAACTTTTATTCTCGTAATATTACAACTTTATTCTTGTAATATTAAAACTTTATTCTCGTAAAGTTACAACTTTATTCTTGTAATATTACAACTTTATTCTCGTAATATTACAACTTTATTCTTGTAATATTAAAACTTTATTCTCGTAATGTTACAAACTTTATTCTCATAATGTTATGACTTCATTCTCGTAATATTACAACTTTATTCTCGTAATATTACAGCCTTTATTCTCGTAATGTTACAACTTTATTCTCATAATGTTACGACTTTTATTCTCGTAATGTTCTGACTTTGTATTCTCGTAATGTTACACTTTATTCTCGTAATGTTCCGACTTTATTCCTCGTAATATTTACAGCTTTTATTCTTGTAGTAATAGAACTTTCTTCTCGTAATGTTACAACTTTTATTCTCGTAACATTACAACTTTATTCACCTCGTAATATTACAACTTTATTCTCGTAATGTTCTTACTTTATTCTCGTAATGTTACCACTTTTTATTCCTGTTACTTACTTTATTCTCGTAATGTTATGACTTTATTCTTGTAATGTTACAACTTATATTCTCGTAATGTTACAACTTTATTCTCGTAATATTACAACTTTATTCTAATGTTACAACTTTTATTCTCGTTACTTTAATTTTATTCTCGTAATGTTGCAACTTTATTCTCGTAATGTTACAACTTTTATTCTCGTAATGTTCTAACTTTATTCTCGTAATGTTACAACTTTATTCTCTCGTAATGTTACGACTTTATTCTCGTAATGTTACCCACTTTATTCTGTTACTTAATTTTATTCTTACAATGTTATTATTCTTGTAATGTTACAACTTTATTCTCGTAATGTTACAACTTTTTATTCTTGTAATGTTACAACTTTATTCTTGTAATGTTACGACTTTATTCTCGTAATGTTACCCACTTTATTCTCGTAATATTACAACTTTCTTCTCGTAATATTACAACTTTATTCGTAATATTCCAACCAGGCCCTAATATTCTGTTGTAATGATGAGATTCCAGAAGAGATCTGATTCTTAGGAAAAAATTGTGTTATACAGTTTGTCCGAGCGGAGTTATCATATGATGACATAAGAAAGAGCCGGGCACCGAGCAGATCTGACCACCAGAGCAAATCTGGTACCTAGACCATCTGAAGAGGAGGGATTTCCTGAAAAGTGGCCAATCACGTCAAAAGCAAGCCATAAGCACAGAGAAGGAGCATGCACCCATGCTTGTGACATATTGGGGCCTCATGGTATCCAGTCTGCACCCATACAGCGCTCCAAATGAGCTTGGATAGTAGTTCAGTTTGTGTTTGGAGTAAATCTGCTCATGTGAGGTTCTATAATGCCTGTGCCCCTTTTAGCACAGTTCTGACTTAATAGATAACATGAAAATGATTTGATTCATTCCAAATGATTTCATTTGAGATACAAAAGACAAGACAAATGACATAATAAAATCAAACAGATAAAGTTAGAATGAAACCAAAACACAGCTTCACCTTTTGCTGGCTACGTGACATCATCCAGCTCTATGAGGCGTGTGTGCTGGATGGTGCAAAGCAGCTCACCCTCCTGAACGGCCATCCGGCTGACAGCTCCCAGCCCTGCTGGGGGAGCGAGGACAGGAGGCTGAGAGGAGAAGGAGACATAAATCCTATGTCCTATATAAAAAGAAATACTATCCGTGTCAAGGAAAGGTGGGATGCCCTAAAATGAATGATAACAGACTCATTAAAAATAACGGCCGCCTAAATGATAAATAGCATGTCTGCTGAAAAGAGCGCAGGACAATGGCTTTAACAAATTGAAACTGCAGTGCTCAGCCTTAAGGTGTTATTGCCCCTCTTCCCTTCACCCAAAAAAAGAAAAAAAAGGCAATAACAGAGTGTCCAGCTTCCCATTATGATTATGATGCTCCCTTATAGATATCTACAACCAGAAGCAGCCTGTTGTCATGCACTGCAAATTTTAACTGGAAAAAATGAATAAAAATGCATTGTAAATTAATTCAAAGTTACCTGGAATTTGCAAACAAGTAAACCTAAGAAACAGACTGCTGAGGTATGGGGTGAGTTTTGTTCCATCATTGCTGCAAAAAAAAGAACACATTTTGTTTGTAGAAATTTAAAGAAAAAGCTATCAAGGAATAACTGTTTAAAAAAACAACAGAAAAATATTTAACGAGCAAGTTTGCCTTTTTCTCAGCATTTATTTTCTCAAATACATCCCTAAAAAAAATCTTATTTTATTTTTCAATTTTTATCTTTTTTTTTTCTTTATTTATCTTGTCGAATTAATGTTTTTTATATTTTAGTCTTTCAATTCTTTTTAAATTTTATTTACAATTTTTAGTTTTCCAGATGAAGTGTTACCAATACACTGGAGAAAATCTAAATCTAAGACTCATTTTTTTTCTTAAAATAAGTGCATTTGTTCTTGAATTGAGGAGGTAATTGAGATACATTGCCAATGGAACAAGACAATTTACATTTAAAATAACCAAAAATAATTTAATTGTCATATTTCAAGTCCCTTTAATCTAATTTTCTTATTTTAAGAGTAAAAATACAAATTCCATTGAAAAAGCAGCTTATTTACCCACTCAAATAAAGGGTAGATACACTTCTTTTAAGAAATGTTGACTTATTTCTAGATTGTTTTTGCAGTGTAGCATGTTTTTTGAGGTTGGTCAAACATTCCCCCTGAATGAGAAGTGAAGATGCATGTCTATTGGTAAATATGAAGGTTAACGTTAATCTTTTATTGATCAAGAATGAGGGTTTATTCTAAGCTTGAAGAGAATGTTATTTTTAAAATGATATTTTAAAGAGAAATTGAAAAAAAAGTGATTGAAATGATTGATAAAGATAATCTCTCTCACTGGAAAAATCGAAATCTAGATAAGTCAATTTTTCTTAAATTAAGTGCTTTTGTTCTTGAATTTAGGAGGTAAGTGAGACTCTTTGCCAATGGATCAAGACAATTTACATTTAAAATAACAAACAACTATTGCACTGTCTTATTTCAAGTGCACATTATCTAATTATCTTGTTTTAAGGGAAAAAATGCTAATTCCATTGGCAGATCATCTTATTTACCTACTCAAATTAAGGGTAAATACACTTAATTCCAAGACACTTTTACTTATTTTCTAGATTGTTTTTGCAGTGCTGTGAAATCTAGATAAGTCATATTTTCTTAAAATAGGTGCATTTGTTCTTGTATTGAGGAGGTAAAGAGACATCTTGCCAATGGAACAAGACAATTACACTTAAAATAAGAAAACACGATTGCATTGCCTTAGTTCAAGTGCATTTGATCTAATTATCTTATTTTAAGAGTAAAAATACTCATTCAATTGGCAAACTATACCATTTACCTACTCAAATTAAGGGTAAATACACTTAATTTAAGAAATATTTACTTATTTCTAGATCGTTTCTCCAGTGGCACCTTGTCGCTTTCTTTCTCCCATTCTTTTTCTTGAAAAGAGATCCCTCTGGACAAACTCTTAACATTTAATAACTTTTATGTATTGAATAACCATGAGACGTGACAACAGATTTTGATAGAAATTGTAATCTTACTCAGATCAGAGAAGTTGCTTTAAAGTTACAGAAGGCAGCTGCTCACCAGCCGGGCTCACTGCTCGGGAAGTGGCCATGATTGCCAGTTAAAGAAGCATTTTATGCATCTCCTCAGTCTGCCACATCATCACATTTTACATCAGACACATTTGTAGATAGACATTTGTACTCCGCCTCCCGCCCATTGACTGCTGGAGATAGGCACCAGCACCCCTCGCGACCTCACTTTGGACAAGCGTGTCAGATAATGGATGGACATTTGCTGCAGCCTTATTAAGATATTACACTTTGTTCTTAGCTGAAGGACGCCACTATCATTCCATTCCCAAATCTTTTGCCACATACAGAATGAAGATTATAACTGTATATCTGTTCAGAGAAACTGGCCTAATTAGATAAACTATTGGGGAAAACACACTGCAAAAAATGTTCTTATCTGAATAAGTAATTTTTTCAAAAAAAGGTGCATTTTGTCTTGAAATGAGGAGGTAAGCTGAGATATGTTGCCAATGTACACTGGAAAAGCGATCTAGAAATAAGTAAAACATTTTCCTCAAATTAAGTATTTTTTACCCTTAATTTGAGTAGAGTGAAATTAGTTTGTCAATGGAACAAGACAATTTACTCTTAAAATAAGATAATTAGATAATATGCACTTGAAATAAGACAATGCAATTCTTTGTTATTATTTTAAGAGTAAATTGTCTTGTTCTATTGGCAAAATCTCTCTTTTTATCTCCTCAATCCAAGAACAAATGCACTTAATTTAAAGAAAATTTGACTTATCTAGATTTCATTTTTTTCAGTGTAACAAGATAATTTACATTTAAAATAAGAAAAAGCAACTACGTTGTCTAATTACAAGCGCATATTATCTAATTATCTTATTTTAAGAGTAAAAATACTCATTCAATTGGCAAATTATATTATTTATCTAATAAAATTTAGGGTAAATACAAACATGATTTTTAGAAATTTTTACTTATTTCTAGATCTTTTTGCAGTGCATCAGTTCTGACTTGCAACAGGGCAATCTAATTATTAAAGGAATAAAGTTTTACCCAAGAACATGATTAGCCTTCATTTTCTACTCTTCCCTCATGCTGGAACAACACTCTGGATTACTTTTTGATATTCCAAATGCGTCTGGAGTCTGGGAGGCTTCTTGCCTGTCTGCTGACATTCAAATAATGGAGGTCTACTTATGAAGTGCCCGAGGCAGAAAGGTCCATAAAAGTCCACAAAAACGTGTCAATATTCACTCCATACTGCTCGTCCAATGTATTCCAAGTGTCCTGTGTAGGGTAGCTGCAGAATTTCAAGATGCACGAAGTCATTTAGAATGTTTTTTGACATAAACAGTAGTGTATAGGATTTCCTAAAAGGCGCGTTCAGGCTTGTGCACTTTCATCTGGCAGTTTGGTCTGTGCAGCGGTTTCCTCGTAGGGCTTCGTTAAACAGCAGCTTTTTAGGAAATCCTATTACACTACTGTTTTATGCTGAACATATCTACATTCTAAATGACTTGGTTTGAAGAGTAATATTGTGGACTTTATGGACTTTCTGCCTCGAGGCGCCATAGACCTCCATTGTTTGAAGAAATAAGCGAACCCAGCAAAGCCTCCCAGATCTCCAGATGATTTGATAATTCAAAAACAGTACTCCAGAGTGTTTGTTCAGCATGCACATCAGTAAAAATGACACGCTAATCATAGCAGCTAATATTCCTTTAAGGTGTAATAAACTCACACATCATCACTGATAATTATCCTAAAATGATCAAAGCTGCAAAAAAAAAACAGCATAAAAAAGAGATGTTGAACGATTTAAAATTGAAAAACAATTGAACATGAAAAAAACGAATATAGACCCAGTAAAACATCAAATTTACTTTCAATTTAGTTTTTAAGATTTGTTATTCCCGGTTTACATTATTTTTCCATTTACAGAACATGTTCCTTTCCTTGAACAATAATGAAACAGAATTCACTCCATAGAGGTCACTAACAGCTGAAAGTGTAGATCTGGTACCAGGCTTTAAACCCGGTCAGTGTCTGTGACGGGTCTCACATTCCTTCTGATGACAGTAAACTAACCTGCTCCATCCTTCCACGCACATAAAGCTGTGAACACAGATTTCAGGTCGTAAAAATCATAGCCAGCGTTCATCAAGTGTAAACATTTACATCTGAGCGAGCTAAACAGATTCCTTCTCCGTCAGACGGAGGAGAGCTTCAGGAGTGACGGCTGTCCGACCCGGACCTGGAGCTGGCCTGGCCGTGTCCGTGGGTGCACCCTCTGCCTGTCTCCTCTGTAAACACCCGCATTCCTCTCTCATGACAGAATCATCTAGCAGAATATTTGTCAAGAATTCAAAGAGCTGTGAGGACAACTGTTAGGTGACACTGCCAGAATGATGAGTTTTATGTTGCTATGAATCGGGAGAGCTCTGTTTGGAAGACATGTAATCAAATTGGGGATGCAGTAACACAGCTGGCAGTTGGCTCTGAGGTCAACTTCTTCTTTCAATGTTTTCCCATGTCAGGGGCCCCAACTACTTAGTCGTTATATTATCATTTTATGTAACAGAGCAACCTGGATATTTATGAATTTAAAGAGAAATAAAAGGCATAGTTTTTTAATTTAAAAGGAATCACATTTTGAGCTTTTTTTTTTTTCCAGCAGCTCTTGTTTGAGATAAATCTACAAAATTTTACCAATTTTTAAAAGGAAAAGTCCGGTCATATTCAGAACTCAAACTTCTGAAAGTATTTTAAATATATGAAAATTATTACATATTATTCAATAAATTGATAAGCATTTTTTTTATTCCAATCTGAATGTGCTTTACTGGAGAGGCATCCATGTTTGTCAAAGAACACTACTGCCACCCTACTGGTTTGTGACGCCACGCGTATGCGGTATCGGCCGTTGATCAAGTCCCAGTGCTGCATTTGGTGTTTGTCACAACGCGCTATTATCCAAGCTCTTTCTATGTAGCCAACATTCTTCTTCGTAAATGTTGCCTACGCATTGTTTTTTCATGGCCAGAATTTCAAGTTGGCGATCCAACGACCAACCCGTCCGCGGGAGGATCAGGAATCAGAAAGGTGAAATAACTCTTTATTTTCACTTTTACCCCGATGTATTCCAGCATCCAGCTGCCATGTGCGTGGGCATTGTCAGTTTCACTATAGCTCTCTGGTGAATTTCAATGGTGAAGTCCTCTGGAAATCTTCAATAATTGTTGTTGATTGCAGATGTGTCTAGTAGTTCCCATTGATTTAGCTTGTAAAAGCTGGGAGAATGGCGCTAGGCTTACAGCACCCGTGACGTCACTGCCGGGAAGATGGCAGGAGGGAGTGGGTTACTATATTTGGGTAAAAATGGCCGCTCCCAGACTTTTATTTACATGATTAACGCTAAATTCATTAAACCACCGCCAAATCCATTTGTCAGGAGTCTTGAGCTCTGTTCTAAAAACCTAGGACGATCCCTTAGAAGGCCAGATTGTTGACGATATACGTCATAGCACGGGCGCCGAGGTCTGGTCGTGATTCCAAGAGTCCTCATTACGCGGCCTTAAAATGCGCGTCCTTCTTTTTGCCCGATTTGAAGGTACTTGGTCCGATGTTATTCTTGGATATCCCAGGATATCATTGCGAGACCCTCGCAAGCCGTGCTCAGAGTAAAGGTTACTACGCCCGAACAGTACAAAGTGAAAATTGGAAGTTCAGTACAATATAATACAAGTCAGTGAATAGTTCCGTCTGAGATTAATGAAAATAGTTGTTTTAATGGTTATTGAGTCAGATATGTGGCGGTAATGTTTGGTTTATCTAAAGGTTTTAATCTGTTACTGTGTAAAATGGGTTTGGCTGGAATTTAGGACAGATACTAATATATTCTGCAGGTGGGGACTATATAAATCTGATAGGATTTTTATTTTTTATTACTATTTTGCACAATATGCTTAACTACGTATTTTTGTTGACCTTGAATATAGAGATAGATATATTTTTTGTAAAATATATTGTTTAGATTTACTATATCTTTTCTACCCCTTTTATATCAATAGAATAGAATAATCCCTTTATTTTCCACAATGGAGCAAATTTACAGCAGCAGAAAAGATTATTGAAAATGGTGCACAAATGTGGACCTTAGAAAATGTATAAGAATAACATAATAGGGAAGAGTTAAAATATATAAAACAATAAAATACTATAAAGTGTTTTAACAATATAAAACTGGAGAATAAATAAACCAATATGCAGCTATGGACATTTTTACAGTGATGGATATTTAAAAATAGCAGCTGGCTTTGAGATGTGCAGAATGACAGCAACAGGTTATTTAACTGACTAAGGTTTCTATCATTACATTTTGATTTTATTTGTTCTCCCTGCTTTGATTGGTTTGGAACCTTTATTCCATTCTGGACTTCTTGTTAATGTAGTATCTTTGGTCACTGTTATAAAAAGAAAAGAAATAAATAAACAAACAGTTTTGAAAGGCACCTCGCTTTCATCTTTTCCTTTTTTGCTCTGTTTCACTTGTAAGCAATTCAGCAGAACTACGGGCGGTAAAACCTGTTGAAAGGGTTGACCAATTCACAGCGTTGGAACTCTCTCTCTCAAGGACTCCCAGTCTCTGGTACCCCTCCAGTCCCTAGGTTTCTTTTAAAGACCGCGTCCTCCCTCCTCAGTTCCTGTTTGCTTTGTTGTGGTTCCTGTTTTGCTTGGTTTTCCCATTTGTTGTCCTCTGCTGCCCTCTTGTGTCCTCTTTCTCTTGCTCTGTTTCCTGTTCAGCCCCTCACCTGTTTTCAATTCCCACCTCGTTGAGTTTCTGTCTCTGTCCCCTTTAAAAGCGCCCTCTCTTCAGTTCCTGTCTCCTCGTGTCTAACATCTGCCTGTCTTCCCTGGTCCTCCCTGCTCCTAGAGTTTTGGTTTACCCCTGATGTCTACTTGGTTCTGGTGTTTGTTGTTTTGTGTTGGACTTTGATTCCTGCCCCTTGACCTGTGAACCTTAATAAACCCACTTTAATTCACCTCTACCAACTGGTCTCTGCATTTGGGTCCTCCAAACAAACACTGCTTCTTGACAGTATTAGTTTTTAGGTATAAATTAATGATCCATTGATTATTCCTTGCTGACCGGAATTTTCCTTTTAAGTTTCCCAGATATTCCTAATAGTTTTAGGTCTGGACTTTGTTTTTAAATTTTAATGTAAAGATTTACTTCTTTGAATATTGATACTAATATAGTGAAACAGTTGCAACAACAGATAAGGAAAATGAAAAGGTTAAAGATAATTTGTCCATTTTGAGCCGTTTCTTTATTAAAGAACACTGATATACAAGGATAAAGATGGAGTCAGCTGGAAAACATATATTCCCCCTTTATTAGATTTTAAATGTAATCATGTTTCAAGCTCTATTTTAATTTTGGGTGTTTTTGCAACTTTGATGTAGTGAATCCAAGTGCGCTGAAAGTATTCAGCTGCTCATACAGCTCATATATTATCCTGTATGTAATTTTCATTTAGATCCAAACTGGATAAATTCCGGCAGTGACGTCACGGTGAGGTAAGCCTAGCGCCATTCTCCCCGCTTTACAAGCAAAATCAATGGGAATCACTAGACACATCTGCAATCAACAACAATTATTGATGATTTCCAGAGGACTTCACCATTGAAATTCACCAGAGCTATAGTGAAACTGACAATGCTCCCTCCATGGACGGTTCGTGATCGTTGGATTAAATACTTGAAGAGGGAGGATTTGCCATCGGTCTTCTGGCCAGAGAAAAACACGTAATATGTAGCCAACATTTGGAAGAAGAATGTTTTCAAGATGACTTGATAATAGCGCGTGTGACAAAACACCAGATACAGCACTGGGACTTGATCAAAAGCCGATACACCGTGATGTCACAAACCAGTAGGTGGCAGTAGTGTTCTTTTGACAAACATGGATGCCTCCAGTAAAGCACATTCAGATGCAAATTACTCTTCATTTAAACACTTATTTATTGAACAGTTTGTTACTATTTCATATTTAAAGTGATTTCAGACGTTTGAATTCTGAATATAATCAGACTTTTCCTTAAAATAAATGTTAAAAGCAGTTTATTTTATATATTCAACCACTTACCATATTTATTTAGATTTTTTAAATATCTAATGTTTTTAAATGTAATGTTACAAGTCCAAACAGGAAAAAAATATTAAGTACCTTAAAATTGGAAGTTATTGCATAAATCTGTTATTCAGGGGCACTTCAGGATAAGTTTAGACACCCAAGGGGGCACTTTAGGGTGGGTTTTGGCTCCAGAGAGAAAACTTTAGCCCTAGTTTGGCTCTTGAGATTGAACTTTAACACGGCAATGACAACGTCTTAGATACATCAATCTCAAGCTTGATGTTTTTCACAGAAATACCTGTCTCAGCTTTGATTTGACAGCCTGTATCACTGCTTTCTGTAATCATCCTGATAAAAACCAAAAATCTAATACATGAAACAACATGAAACCTTATTCGTTTTAATGTCAATATATCTCTTTTTTAATTTTTATCAAGCTCAAGCAGACCTTTACACCTCTCCTGAGGCTCACTTGAATAGTCATGCTGCCTGTGCTTTCAAATTGAACACAATAGTTTTCTTGATACCTAGAAACAATCCTAATCCGTCCGTTTGGGGATTCAAGCGGTGTGTTTTCAGACAGCAATGGACCGACGGCTTCGACACAAAGAGCAAACAACTGACAAAAAAACCCAGCTGAAGTAGGTCATCGCCTCTGAGCTCAGAACAACCCTCATGTATTGAAAGTTTTTTTGTTTTATCTGAGTAATGTTTTCTGATTGCTAAAAAAAAAAGACACGTCTCCAGTCTTTTTTTTTTTTTTGATGCTTGTTGATGTGAAAAACACAGAGAAGAGCTTTAAAATGTTGCTTTTTCCTTCAGGGTTTTGTCACCGCAAGTCCTTATTATGCAGTTTAATTACTACACTGTCAGTTAATGCGGTCTCCTAAAAACTAAAATTTGGTCCTGCTAGGTTATTATCCAGAGCTCACGATGCACTTCACTGTATCTATTAAAATGTGCTGGCTCTGCTAACAAACAATGACCTGTAATCTCCAGAGTGACTTGGGAAAAAAAAAAACAACAAAAGAGAAAAAGAATCTGCTTGTTTGAGTGAAGCTGTTGACTTGGGAGGACGCACGGAGGGATGATGATGGTTTTCAGGCGATTTTCGCACTTGTACAGCCTGATTATACATAGCGACGCAGCGAGGAAAGGCTTCATTGAAATTTACAACAGGCAATCTCTACCATATGGAGTCACCAAATGGAGATCACAGACTGGCAAAAGCAATCAGCTTTTTAATTAACAGAATTAACAGTGCGATGTTAAACCATAATGACAGCAATAAAAACAGTTGATGTGACAATCAATGTGCACCAAAAACATTCATAACCATTATTTTCATTAGTAGGAAAGGGGGGGTTACCTAGAGTGATACTGTGTGTCTGTGTATCACCCCATCCCTTTGAAATCACACTTGAAATAGCTGTACGGTAAGAGTGTTAAACACGAGGTCATTGGCTGACGGAGTGTTTTCAGAACCAATAAGCATTCTGAAGTGTGTCTCACAAAATCAGGCAACTCTGTTTCATCATTTTTATAAGCTAAGAAGACATTTTGTAAATTTAATTTTGAAAAGAAAAAACAACAAAAAAAAACTTGAAAAACTTAAAAATTGAAGAAAAATTTTGATAGTGATATTTCTTTATTCCTTTATTTTTTTTGCATTTTTTCAAACCTTTTTCATCAGATGTTATATTTTAAAAGTTTGTTCCCTTACTTGCTTACAAATGACATTCTCTTCTCCTTACACTGGGGTGACGAGCAAAGATGCATTTCTATTGGTCTGCGTGAACGCTAGCAAACGTTAGCAAAGAGCTTTTGTACCGGGCTTAAAGAGTAGAGATTGTGATCTGTAAAATGCAAAGATAAGAACGCAGGTCCTAAAAATTTAAAATGTAAAAAAATTTTAAACCTGGTAAAAAGATTGAAAAAACATAAAACATTTTTTGAAAAATAGAAATGAAAGAAAACATAAGGAACACTAGCAAGAAAAAGCAAAATAAAAATTATTATTAAACGTTATGAACATTAGGGCCACTGAAGAAAAAAAAACGCGGCCATTTTTTTTTTTTTTTTTATTTTTATTTCAGTATAGTATGGGGAAAAAAAAAAGAATAGAATTCTGACTTTAATCTCAGGATTCTGATATTTTTTCTCAGAAATCTAACTTGCAAAAAATAATTCATGACCAGAAATTCCTGAGATTAAAGTCAGAATTCTGAGACTCTTATATATTTGACTTTTTTCAGAATTTGATCTTTTTATTTGTCAGAAAAAAAGTCAGAATTTCTGAGATTAAAAGTCAGAATTTTACCTCTTTTCCCATAATGCTATACTGAATAAAATAAAAATAAAAATCAGTTAACTTTTTTTTTTTTCCAAGCCTTAGCCCTTGTGCTATGAATCCTGATTAGAAAAGTCAAATTCTGAGAAAAATGCTCAGAATTCTGACATTAATCTTCAGAATCTTGAGAAAAAATGTCAGAATTTCTGACTTTTTCCCATGTTAAACTGAAATAAAATTTAAAAATCAGTTAACTTTTTTTTTTTTTTCAGTGGCCCTAATCCTCTTCCTCAGACAAACAACATTTTTAGAGAAAGTTTTTTTTTTTTTAAAAGTTTCAGGTCTGGATGTTTTTTTGTTTGTTTGTTTTTTTATGCATAATTCCGGTGATACTTTACTTGCTACAATAATAATGTAACAAAATTTACCCCATACTCGCAGCAAATCTGGAAACAAACTAGCAGCTGCAAGACTTTGGTAGAAAAATAAAGGTTTATGGAGCATTAAAATTTGTGCACATCCACATGAAAACACAGACGTAGGCCCACATATAAGATTCGCAAATACCTGCACACAAACACAGAGAAGAACCACATACTGCCGGCTGGCAACAGCTCACAAAAGAAAGTCAAATTATTAGAAATAATGAAAAGCCATCAATAAGAAATCTGCAGAGACTCGTTTCATTCTGTTTTCGACAGCGCTTTTCAGCCCATTATTTTCTGTAAATGTTAACATCACCAAGCCTGCCTATTGATTCTATTATTTTTGACCTTGCATTAGTGTCGGCTAATCTCGCATGCTATAAAATTTCATTTCATAGTGAAAAATACTCCAAGGCCCTAAGGGTGAGTTATACACAGGTTGCGGCACCCCTGGGATTCATAAGTGCAGATGCGGGTAAACAAACCGTACATTTAATGTTTCTTAGATGAGTGAGCAGCGCTGGGGCTTTCATTTCCTCCTTTTTTTTCTCCCCTGCCTTTTTTTTCTGTGAGGTGGCTAAAAAGGCATAAGTTAGGGACAGATTCCTTCAAAGATAAATGCATGCATCTCCTGAAATGATACTATATTTTCCCCGCTGCACACAAACCTGAGAGGAATGCTGATCCACTGAAGCCAAATGGCATTTTTTTTCCTCCCTCTATGTATGAGGCTTCACTGGAGATTGTCGCATTTTTCACATCACATTCAGGAGTGACCGAAACATGACCTGGATGGGAAAACAATGAAGCAGCACCGCCTGCTCAAAGACTGTTAGTCAACTAACACATAAAAATCATGCTTTAGAGCCACAGATAGCAGCAGTGATTGCTGCTTTGGACAGGAGAAGTATCTCGTCTCTAAACTTGATTTCATCGAGTAAACAAACTGAAAGGGCTTATTTTTATCCTGGAAGACATTTTTAACACATTACAAACAGTCAGTGGATACACAAAAGTTCATTTTTAAGCCTTTAAATGCAGTTTTTTAGGTTACATATATGATGGCATCAAGTCCTTTTTTCAGTTATTCCTCAACTTAGATTAGATTAGATTAGATGAGCTTTATTGATCTCACAGCGAGAGAAATTCACTCGTCACATATTGGCATAGAAGTTACAGAAGGTGCAAACATGGAGGAAAAAGGTGCATTAAGAATAAACAATATATATACAGTATATCCAGGTATATACAGTATATCAAGATATATAGGATTAAGGTGCAAGTGTACATGTATCGCACACAATGAAAAACTAAATAAAAATAAGAAATAAAAAAAAATAAGAAATAAAATAAGAAATAAAAAAATATGTACAATCCGGATGGCTTATATACAGGGGGAGAAATATTGCACTTTCAGCATATTGCACAGTGTATTATGTATTATGACATACATTAAAGCTACAGTGTGTAATAATTACAGGGATATCCAGTCAGAAATGTAATATATTATACATAACTATGTTATTTATCATCATCTACGAAGCTCAGCCTCTTAACCTTAATATTTATGCTTGCCTTAGAATTCGTTATTTATAATTACATAGGAGCGGTCTCGCAGCCATGGAGGCAGACATCTTTGCACTACGGCAGCGCGAGAGCCAACAAACTAGCGATTGCGTAGACGCCCCATTACGCCGCCGAAAGTAACTACGGCAAGTTGAGAGAGATGAACTGAGACGGTACTGAACAATAGATGGCAGTATTAAAATTATCTATGTAAACAAACCTCATCACTTGAGAAGGTAGGTGATGCGGACGCCGTGGAAGACATTTTGTCCCGTAACGCCGCGTACTGTTGGGGGGGAGAAGCGGTGGGGGGGAGATGTTCATGTTGCTGCGGTCTGGACGTTAGATGTCGCTGAAACTTACACACTGTAGCTTTAAGAATGTTTGACCATCTTGGGCTGAATACTTTATAGTAAAGACTGAACAGACTTGTCATATAGCTCTCTTCTAGGCAAAGCTACCAGTCAAAACCTTCATGCAGATCCACGAAGCAACATGCAGAAAGGAAACGTTTCCCTGACAGTTTCACAAGCAATTTCTGCCTGAAAATTCACAAGT
>JAGKQL010000065.1:5350910-5381824 GCA_018398635.1 Cyprinodon brontotheroides | reverse complement strand
CAATAATCCCAAGACTCAGCAGAACCTTCCAAAAAAAATAAATCTTTGTGGCAATGGTGCAGTCAAAGTCTGGAACTCAACCTCACTTGAAGCGCTTTTTGATCTCAGGAAAACTGTGTAGAAACAAACTTTAATGAAATAAAGCGAAGCTGGAAAGAAAATTATAAAAGAATCCCACCTAGAGTAATGATTGTAGACCGATAAAGTCAGGCAGAAAACGACTACGGAGAGTTATGGCTGGTCGAGCCGGTTCTGCAGGCTAATTAATCATTTATAGCTTCGGATTATTTTGTTTACGTAAAAAACTCTACTTATTTTTACCACCCCAGTGCTGCATGAAACCAAACATCAACCTCAGCTTTCTGACCCGACCTGAAAATGAACTTTCTTAATCAAGGCCTTTATTTTTACGTACAGCTTTCCAGAAAAGGCATCAAGTCAATGAATGTATGACCCTGTAGATTCCTTAGTGAATAATAGACTGATTGTTGGGGGTTCGCACAGCAGAGACAGCATTTTCTCTTGGAAATGACCCCTATTCTGAGCACAAGCAGTTTGGCCTCGATACCATCAAGCGAGCGCATTATCAGCCCCTTTCAGCCGTTTCTGCTCTATCAAGCACCTATCAGTGCTCCGGCCTGTGCGTGCTCATCCTCTGCATTTGTTTTAATCACCGCTGCAAACTGAGACGCAAAGTGAAAGGCACAGTCGACATACGTGTCTAAACATTTCCATGTCGTTCGTTAGAATGAAAACAGATCCGTATCTGTTTGGATTTTTGGATTTATTAACCACCAGATTGGAGAGAAATTGAAACAAAGTGTTTTTTTTCCCCTTACTCTGAGGAGCAGTCTGATGCTCGGGTGACTGGATGGAGGAATGTCGTATTTGTTGTCTTTTTTTTTTACCTTCTCCAGACCACCAATGCATGTTTTCAATAGATGCAGAGCGGAGATAGAAATCTGAAAGTCCCCGGGGCTCATCCAAGTCTGACGAAGCACCAAGGACAGACAGCCATGAGCCCACACAGGGTTTATGCCGCCCCTCTCATGGAGTCTGCAATAAATAAATGAGCAGATGAGTTTGGTTCTGACAAGTGAGGGACGTGGCGTTCCCCGTGCATTTTTGATAGTGATCTAATTCATCTGGCAGGCATGGATGTTGATTAAATCAGAATGTCAGCCACTTGACAAGACAAGACACAAGCCGGCGTAGAAACCTGTTTGAACAGCGTGAGCTGTGCAAGATGGCCGGGGAAGATTTGGCCGCCGAACTCCGCTCGCAAACCCTGTTATCATCACTTCCCCATGACACGTCCGGAGAGACAGGCAGATGCACGGGGACAGAGGGGAGATGTAGACGAGTCCCACCTCCTCTGCTCTATCAGGGTGACATCAGTCCTTGGGTAAACATGACCGTACTCCTGATGCCTTCATCAAATCTCACTGACAATCACAGAGCTGGAGGGAAGACATACGTACGTGTTGAAATCATTGTCCATGTAATTAGGCGGAACAAAAGCCTCTCTGAGCAGACTCACTGTACGAGAAGCCTTCAACGGCAAACCAGAGCGAAGAATGCCGAGGGCCGGTCCGCCTGTGGCAGCGTACAATAGCCGTGACATAAAGGGGCAGCAGCGGAGACAGAAACGGAAGAGAAAGGTTGTTATTTAACTGATGAGTGCCTCTGCAGAATCAACGTTTCTGTGGGAAAGTATTGCTTTTTCCCCTCCAAATTCAACACCAGATCGGAAGGATCTGCCAAAGTGTGACAACATGTAAACACACTTGAGAAATGATTGGGAGTCAGTGTGCGCACGGGGCATGAGGGAGGTAGTTTCCTCAGATCAAACCACTGCTTTCCATCCAGACACTATTCTGTTTTGTTTTTAATTTTTATTAACCATACGGTAGCCCCTCTGATGACATGGACAAAAAAAAATTTTTAATTGTGGCTAATGCACTTAATAAGTATAGCGTCTTATGCACAAAATACTACTTAGTAGCTACGCCAATAAGTTTAACATGCGCCCGCGAAATACTATTTCGTGGCCCGCATATCTAAGTTTTCTAATATCGCCGCGAAATACTACCATTCGTGGCCGCACGCTAATAAGTTTAGCGTCGCGCAAAAATACTTGGTGCCACTTAATAGTTTAGTTGCATGCAATATATTTAGGTCGCCCATAAATACTAGTTTAAGCCGCGAAATACTATTTCCTGGCCACGCAATAAGTTTAGCGTCTTCGCAAAATACTATTTCCTGGCCACGCGCCAATAAGTTTAACGTGCGCCGCGAAATACTGCGCCGTGTACATATTAAGTGCGTCATACGAAATACTTATTTCACAACGCATAATAAGTTAACGTGCAGCACGCGAGAAATACTATACATTCGCCACGCGATAATATACGCACATGCGCTCTTTAAAATACTGGCCATTTGCGCGTCGCCGCAGTTTAATAGCGCGGCCGTACCATCTAACATAGCTGCGTACTATTTGCGGGCCCGCAATAAGTTTAACATGCGCCGCTGAAATACTGCGCCATTAGCCCGCGCACTTAATAAGTTTAGCGTCGCGACGAGAAATACTATTTGCATGGGCCGCGCCAATAAGTTTAGCGCAAATACTACGCGCAGGAAATACTGCATTGCTGCAATACAGATTTAACGTCAGTGCACGAAATACTATTTAGCGTAAGCGCGCCAATAAGTTTAACGATGGCGCGGCGAGAAATACTATTTCATTGTGGCCGCGCAAATAAGTTTTAGCGTCAGCTGCCGGTCGGAAATACTATTTAGAGCGGCCGCATAATAAGTTTAACGTGGCTACAAAAATACTATTTAAATTGGCCACGCGCGAAGTTTAACGTCGCGCTTAATGCGGTAAATACTATTTCCTGGCCGCGCCAATAAATTTAACGTCGATGGCGCCTGACCCAATCACTATTTCCTGGCACGAAATACTATTATAAGTTTAGCGTCTTGCCGCGATACTATTTACATTGACGCAATAAGTTATAGCGTCGCGCGAAATACTATTTACGTTGGCCGCATAGCAATAAAGTTTAGCGTCGCCGCGAAATACTATTTCGCGGGCCCGCATAATAAGTTTAACGTCGCGCCCGCGAAATACTGGCTGCCGTAGTAATGCAATAAATACTAGCGGCGTAGCCCGCGAAATACTGCTATATATTGTAGCGCCGCGCGGTAAGTTAAGTGGCGTAACGCATAATGCGCGCCTGAAATACTATTTCCGTTGTACGCATAATAAGTTTAACGTCTTACGCGAGAAATACTATTTCTGCGTGGCCACGCCAATAAGTTTAACGTCGCCGCAAATACTGGCCCCAGGTGGCCCGCGCCGATAATAAGTATAGCGTCTTGCGAAATACTGCGCCATTAGGTAATACGCCAATAAGTTTCGATGGCACAGCGATGTGTGTCGTGGCCGCGCCAATACGCATTAACGATGCGCACGAAATCTATTTCGTGGCCGCACATAAAGTTTAACGATGGCGCACGCGAAATACTACCATTCGTGGCCACTCCAATAAGTTTAACGTGCGCCCCGCGAAATACTATTTTTGTGGCCGCGGCTCACTAAATAGTTTAACGTGCGCACGCAATACTATTTGGTGGCCGTACGACAACAAGTTTAGCGTGCACACAAAATACTTATTAATAATACTTAATATCATTCCTGGACAACTGGGTAAGCAAATCGAGAGCGCCTTCTCTAAGGTCTAAAGCGCGCTCGATTTGCTTTACCCAGTCGGTCTCTCGCCAGTCACGCGTGACATTTGTTGCTAAGAGACGCCATTTGAGGTGGAAAAGGCGTGAGTGTAAACAACCGCAGCATAGCTAAACGAAGGACTAAAGGCCCATTTACATAGCAGCCTGTCCAAGATAAGTCATTACAGTTAACATAAGCCTGAAAACAGGGGCGGATTTATTGATATTATTAATAAGTATTTTGTGCGAACGTTAAACTTATTGCGTCGCCACTAATGGGTAGTATTTCATGCGCTACATTATACTTATCGCGTGGTCAGCGAAGTAGTATTTCCTCGCGCCGACGTTATACTTATTGCATGGCCACGAAATACTACTTCGTGCGCATGAAATACTACTTCGTGGCCACAATTAAACATTTTTTTTGTCCATGTCATCAGAGGGGCTCCGTATAACCAAATAACATGTTTTAGAAATAATACCAAACTTTAATATTTTATCCCACTATACTAAAGAATAACGCAGTCCTGCGAGGTTTTGGGCTAAATTCTAGCTTCCTCTTTTCACATGTCAATGTTGCCCGATATCTGTCAGTGTTTTGGGGAGATTTTAGGGGACCCAAATGCAGAGATGGAAGCTGAGGTGGTTTTCTTCTAGATTTAACGTGATCTAAATGAAACAGAAGCTAAGTCCTAAACAAAAACAGAAAAAAAAAAACAGCAGATGTCATAGAAAACACACATGAGGAGCTAAGAAACAATAAGGAACCAGAAAGAGAAACTGAACGGGAGGTGTATATATGGGAGACAGAAACAATGGGAGGACTAATTAGCAGATGAGGAACAGGTGTGGACAGAAGAATCTAGCAATGAGCTAGGAGAGAGAGGGAGACTGACACAAGAGGGCCACAGGGTGTAAACAAGAAATACAACCAAAAAAACATGGAAATAAAAATCAATGAAAAGTCAAAAAAGAAACTTAATCAGAACCAAAACAATGACAATCTCGGTATTCTATAGGGTGAATTTTGCTCCATTATTGTTGCAAATAACAAACCAATTTTACAAACCAATATTTTAAAAAAAGCAAAAACAAAATGCATCAATAAAATTTTAAACCTATTCATACCAAAAACAGTTTTCAACAGTAACTTTGCTGTTTTGTGGGATTTACTTTATCGGAAAACACCTCCTGCTGATTGATTTAGCATCTTTTAACGTTGGACAAAACTGATAGTTTTTCCCTCTCTGTCTTTGATTATTTTTTTGCATGTTTTATATACTGCATATACACCAAATAGGTGCCTGTTGGGGCTTTTGTGTGTGTAAATACAGAGACATGTTTATTAATATGTGATGAAACAAATGAATGGTGACTACTTTTAAAGTTTAACAATATCTTGTTTAAAATATCAACATAGATTTATTTTCCAAGGATCCATCTGTTACTTCAAGGCTGGACTATTGTAATTCTTTCCTATCAGGAAGTCCACAAACTGTAGTTAAAAGCCTTCAGCTGATCCAAAATGCTGCAGCCAGAGTTCTGATGAAAATGAAAAAGAGAGATCATATCTCTCCTATCCTGGCTTCTCTCTTCATTGGCTTCCTGTTAAATCCAAAATAGAATTTAAAATTAAAAAAAAAAAAAAAAAGATTTTTGGAGGATTTGACAAAAAATCTTAAAATATAAAAAAAAATTTTAGGACTGCATCAAACCATGAGTTGTTTCTACAAGAAAATCCTGGAGGAGGTTTTTTCGGAATAAACTTTTTTTTGTTCAGTTTCGGCCAGACGGTGCCTTGCAAAAGTATTCTGCCCCCTTGAACTTTTCGACCTTTTGCCACTTTCAGGCTTAAACATCAAAAATATAACAATTTTAAGTTTTGTGAAGAATCAATAATTGGGACACAATCATGAAGTGGAACAAAAGGCATTTATTTTTTAAATTTTAATTAAAAAAATTTAAAAAACAGAAAAGATGAATGTGCAAAATTAATCATTTACTAACAGATCGATGTGGACAGACTGAATTGTTGCAGGGCAGAAAATGATCAGGAGCTCTTCTAATAACAGCTCCTAGGAACCAAACGAGGGTTTTAGATTCACAAAATCAAAGACTAGACTAAATCTGATTAGGATTATTTTTAATAACATTAAAGGCACACTATGCAACATTTTTCAGTTAATTAATGTGTTCCATAACGTTTTGGATGATTAAATGAGTCATTTCAGGTTGAACAAAGGTTTCTCGGCCGCCCTGGTGGTCTGTGGGGAAATGCCGCTACTTGGGTAATTGTGCAGGAGCACCGACCAAGCACTCCACAGGCTCAGAAGTCTCGCGCGAGAGTCGGTCTTGCTTTTACGGCGAAATGCTACACCCCCTGATAAAAGCATTCTCGCTGTTAGCACAGTGGCGCATTCTTGTGCAGTGCTGCTTTCACACCGACGCAGCAAAAGCAGCAAAATCGCGTCTGCTGCTTCATTTTACTGCTTGTACCAGTTAGTTCTGACGCTACGCTGAAGCAGCTTTTGCTGCCCTGGCTGGCAAGCCGGTGCAAAAGTGTCTGAGGCGCCATGGGCGGAGCTTCACTCATCCTTTCTCTGCCTTGCAGCTATATTTGCTGTGATCAGTGGGAATAAAGTAGTTTTAAAGGAGAAGTTCGGTTTTTTTACATCTTTAGCCCATTTTCTGTAGTGTCCAGGATGAAATCGAATGATCGATCGACACCAAAAGTTTGACAATTGCTCCTGTCTCTGCTTTTTGGCTCATTTAGAATCACCCCCTGGCTGCTTTAGAATGGCTAGCATAGAGCATGTCCGATAATGTCCTTAAAACAACCTTAAAACATTCTTTTTTAAAATATGCTACTCACCGGTCGCCAGCGCTGTTCAATGACGCCCAAAAAAGTTTCGCGGAAGAAAAAAACGCTCCTGTAGTGTTTTATTTAGCATTTTGTAAATCCCATTGAGTTCTGTAGAATAGTCAATATTCCGGGCTGCCACCGAAACGGAAATGGGGCCTGTTTACACAGTTGTAGTCTTTTCGCTTCACTCTGTGTACCCGGACGCCGGTAGAATCAAGAATCCACCTTCGTATTCCATTTTCAGAGTTTTTAAAGTGGACCAATTGTCAATTGTGATTCTAAATGAGCCAAAAAGCAGAGTTGGGACCAATTGTCAAACTTTTGGTGTCAGATCATTCGATTTCATCCTGGACACTACAGAAAAATGGGCTAAAAAGTGTAAAAACTGAACTTCTCCTTTTAAAACTACTTTATTCCCACTGATCACAGCAAATATAGCTGCAAGGCAGAGAAAGGATAGTGAAGTCTCCGCAAATTTCAACGCGCCTCAGACACACACTTTTGCACCGCTCAGCAGCCAGAGCAGCAAAGCTGCTTCAGCCGCCGCCGTCAGAACTAACTGGTACAAGCAGTAAAAATGAAGCAGCAGACGCATGATTTTGCTGCTTTTGCTGCGCCCGGTGTGAAAGCAGCACTGCACAAAGATCGCCACTGTGCTAGCAACGCAGCATGCTTTTATTATGGGGGTGTAGCAGTTCTCGCCGAGTAGCAAGACCGACTCTCGCGAGACTTCTGAGCCTGTGGGTGCGGGTCGGTGCTCCTGCACTTGTAAGTGCGGCATTTCCCCCACAGACCACCAGGGCGCCGAGAAAACCTTTGTTCAACCTGAAATGACTCCATTTAATCATCCAAAACGTTATGGAACACATTAATTAACCGAAAAATGTTGCATAGTGTGCCTTTAATGTTATTAAAAATAATCCTAATCAGATTTAGTCTAGTCTTTGATTTTGTGAATCTAAAACCCTCGTTTGGTTCCTAGGAGCTGTTATTAGAAGAGCTCCTGATCATTTTCTGCCCTGCAACAATTCAGTCTGTCCACATCGATCTGTTAGTAAATGATAAATTTTGCACATTCATCTTTTCTGTTTTTAATTTTTTAATTAAAATTTAAAAAATAAATGCCTTTTGTTCCACTTCATGATTGTGTCCCAATTATTGATTCTTCACAAAACTTAAAATTGTTATATTTTTGATGTTTAAGCCTGAAAGTGGCAAAAGGTCGAAAAGTTCAAGGGGGCAGAATACTTTTGCAAGGCACCGTCTGGCCAAAACTGAACAAAAAAAAGTTTATTCCGAAAAAACCTCCTCCAGGATTTTCTTGTAGAAACGGAAATGGGGCCTGTTTACACAGTTGTAGTCTTTTCGCTTCACTCTGTGTACCTCGACGCCGAGAATCAAGAATCCACCTTTGTATTCCATTTTCAGAGTTTTTGTAAAGTGTTTAACAGAGACGTAGACTAGCACCTCGACGCCGGAGTACGCAGAGAGTGAAGTTTAAAAGACTACAACTGTGTAAACAGGCCCCATTTCCGTTTCCGGTGGCAGCGCGAATATTGACTATTCCTACAGAACTCAATGGATTTACAAAAATGCTAAATAAAACACTACAGGAATGTTTTTTCTTCACGAAAAACTTTTTTTGGAACGTCATTGAACAGCTCTGACGACCTCGGTGAGTAGCATATTTAAAAAAAAAAGAACGCTTAAGGTTGTTTTAAGGACATTATCGGACATGCTCTATGCTAGCCATTCTAAAGCAGCCAGGGGTGATTCTAAATGAGCCAAAAAGCAGAGACAGGAGCAATTGTCAAAAATTTTGCGTGTCGCATCATTCGATTTCATCCTGACACTACAGAAAATGGGCTTGTAAAGTGTAAAAAACTGAACTTCTCCTTTAATATGTTTTTAATTGAGAAAATACACCTGAAAAACGTAGTCAGTGCAATCAGTTCATTCAGATTATCATCCTGCCTTAAAATATTTTTCTGTTGGAGACGCCAGACTCCCACACATACCAGCTGTGCGCCAGTAGGAATCCCTTCATCAGCAGCCTCTGGTCGTGTCGCCTCGACGCGTTCACCACGGCAGCTGGAAGGTGTTTTTCATTTAAATAATTCAAACTGCAGGCAGCAGGATAATAAAAGCGAACATATTCTGCTCGGCAGATTTCTGCATTTTAAGTTAATTTAGGCATCAATAAACTGTTTAAGAGGAGTGATCACAGCCTCTGACCATCAGTGCTGTGTCTCTCCCTGCCAGCTCCCCAGATCAGCTTCTTCTGATTGGTTGACGCTGGCGCTGCGTCGAGCAGCAAAATTCAATTTTTCCATCTCGAAAGCAGCAACGCCGCTTGCAGCGCGGCCGGATGCTTAGTCATTTGTTGCGCTTCTCTCGGCCTGTCTGCTAAGCTCAAACAACCGCCGCCTGGGCTTAACGGAGAAACCAGGAGAACAGCTGAGCATATTTACGACAGTGCACTTTTTACTTTCGCTCTGGGGGGAGCCTCGCTGAAAATCAACACCGTTGCATAGTATACCTTTAAACTGACCGTAACTGAATAAAACTATTCATCAACAAGGAGTGGTTCACAAAGTATTCACAGCTATAAAAAAAATAAAACACAATAGTTAAAAACTAAACAATAAAAGCAAAAAACATAATAAATATTTAAGGGACAAAGTTCTATTTACCTTGATGCCAAATGTATGAATTATATTAAAATGAAATCCAGAAAAGTCGCCTCCGCGGCGGTTCCTCCTCTGCCTTCCCTTCACCTTCCTGCAGCCCCAAGGAGGTCAAAGTTGCATGTACAAAGTCAGTCTACTAATCTCCTTTGTCACTCATAAAATTTACACAACATTTCCCTCATGGAGGCCTGTCAGTTTGCTGCTGCCTGTGGCTGTCAGAGAACACAGATAATTACTTGCAGGGATCAGCGAAGGACTTGATTATTTATGGAGCTGGATGTCTGAAGACGGAAAAAGAGATTTATGCCTTATTAAATGGTTTTTAGTTAGCAATAATACAAGATTATTATTGTTTAAAACTTTTTTATAATATTGTAGCTGTGGGACAATTTAAAAGTAATGAAATAAGTCTTGGAAGTAGAAAAAACAAAACAAAAAAGTCCTTTTTTTCTCGTTAAATGTATGAGAAGAAACTTCCTTTCTCAGAAGTGCAAATGAACGAACAGTGAGATACATTACAAATGTATTACATCCTGTCTGAGTGAGACTTTGTCTCAGCGTGACATGCTGTCTCTGATGCCCGGCCTTGACGTGACACGGTGCCACAAATGCATCATGCATTCATCTGAGTGGGTCTGCTTGGCTGAGCAGTCAGGGCATTTGTGGGATTTTTTGATCACTTCCTTGTTCTCTTATCTGCCGTTTGTGTGTGATTTTCACCCATGAAAGCAGCATAAATAGTAGGAAGCTCTGTTTGAGGGAAACAAGGGAAAAAACATGTTTCTCTTCAAGGAAAAACAATAATCATGTTGCAAACAACCACTGCTTTTGATTCACCTCACACTGTGATCTTCATTTTCTCTTTATGTTCTCTGGGAACAAGAGAAAAAACACAAAGCAATGCTAACGTGTACTATTTGAGTTTTGCTTCAAAAATACTTTATGTAAAAGCTTTTCTTAACAAGCCTCAGTGATGTTTGGATGATTTGAGCAATTTCCTTTTATTCATCAGCAACAACATTCACAGTTATACTGTCCAGAGTGCGAAGATTAGACTAATACTGAGAAATAAGATGACTTATACCATTCAAGTAAACATAATAGATACAAGTTTAACACCTCCCAGTCAGTAAGAGGTGCGTTCACGCTCGCCTGCTTTTGCATCGTGCTGTTTTTGACAAGTTGGATGGAGGTTTGAGAGGAGGACCCAAATGCAGAGACTGAAGCTGAGGTGGTTTCTTGCAAGATTTAATTAACCATAAAGGAGAACAGAAGCAAAAATCCAAAAACATAAATCTACAAAATCCAAAAATACTGAAAACCAGGAATACTCAGAACAAGGGGCCAAAGAAATGACGACAAACCAGCAACAGTGACTGAGCAGGAGGTGCATATATGGGAGAGAGAAACAAAGACCAGGCTAATTAGCAGATTGGGAGCAGGTGTGAAGAGAGGAGTCTAGAAGGGAGCTAGGGAAAAGCAGACTGACACAAGAGGGCAACAGAGGGAAAACAACAAATACCTAAGAACTTAATCCCTAGTGGGGTCGCGAGGGGTGCTGGTGCCTATCTCCAGCTGAACTTAAATACAATCAAAAATAACTAGAATAACACAAAATGGAACTAAAACTGATGAAAAATCAAAGCTAGAACTTAAATAGAACCAAAACCTTGACAGTTTGCCACTCACTGCCCGATCTGCTAATGCTAAACATTAAATGTCATAGCTGCAACTTATTCATACCAATTATAAAACACATCCACAAAACTGAAAAGAGACTGTATATGAATAATTGATTTATAAAATACAATGGTCCAAAGTTTATACATTTTTACTATTGGTTACAACACTAATTTGGACAAGATAGGAGGAGGTCATGTTGGACATGTATTTCCACACAGAACGTACATGAGTCAAGATTAACTAAGACCAACATGATATCACTAAGACCAATATCTGAGCAGAATCATTTTGTCGATGATGCTTTGAATCATTTCATATTTATTAAGCCATTACTTATACACGTTTTTGCCAGTAAATGTAAAACTTTTAAGCTGCACCACTGAAGATGTTCTGTGGATGTATGTTTTATTTTTGAAAATTTGATCATCTTGATGAATAGGTTGTCACTATGACTTTGCAAAAAATGTATAAGTTAGTTTTTTTCATTTCTTATATAAGGGATCACGGACACTGCAGGATGGGGAACCAGAACTTGATGCAGGACTTTAAACTGGTCTCCTCCCCTGGAGCCAGGCTTACTGAGATAAAAAGCTGAACCTCCCCGCATATTGAGCCAAAAACCCAGAGGACTCCTGCTGGCGGGGTGGAACAGTCGACGCAATCAGGAGACGCAGACAAACACAAAACCCTCTTTCCACTGGCTGCCGGGATCCAGGACATTAACCAAGGAATAAAAACTAACAGACAGGCTGACAGAAAAACAAGTAATGATCTGGCACCAGGGTTCCTACAGCATAAGGCAAGTTAAATTCAAGACTTTTTAAGACTTTTTAATGCCACTTGAAATAAAAAATTTAAGACCAAATTCACAAGAACACAAGAAAAACCTGCTTGCGTAATAACTTAACCCAAAGGTTTATTTTAACATAAACCACTGCTAACTAATGTTTCAAATTTTGAAAAGCTTCCCATACAGGAAGAAAGCTAAAACACACAAATGACAGATATATTTTTAACAATTATTTAAGAGAATTCGTTCAAACTTTATTTTAAAGAGGAACAAAACAAATCAGTTTTAAAGCCACACAACATAACCAGTGCTAAGTCTTTTGCAGCTATTTTTCTTTGTATGGTTTTCTTAGTATGTTTGATTTGGTGATAAGTGGAGGCGTTGCAGAGACAAGTGGTGGAACTAAACTGAGAAATACCGGCTGTTTCTCGGTAACTCCATTTTGACGCTTTGTGTTTCGGGTGACTTCGCATGTGCGACTCCACTGCTTTGTGTTTCGCGGCCGCATGTGCGACTCCACTGCTTTGTGTTTCGCGGCTTCGCATGCGCGTACTCCACCGCTTTTAATTCCCATCGCTCTGAGCTTAAATGACTTCTTTTGCAGAAAATCCACTGAGCCTCATGTATGTTCCCTGGTTTTAGCCATGGAGAAAACTCTGGCTGGAGACTATTTTGGGTTAAATTTACACTTGCTCATATTTTCCAGACAAAAAGTTAATGGTGCATCTCCCAAATGTCCCGCCGTAAGCAATTAACGCTTTTATTGGTTCCGCTTATCGTGGACGGAACCAATAATGGCGAGCCATTATTTTTTTTAAATAAAACAAAATTGTCAATTTTAATGTTTTATTCAGATTACAAAAATAAATCGTAATAAAAATAATCCTATTTATGTTGTTTTAAAAATTAAGACCTACGAAAAGACTGATTTAAGACATTTTAATACCAATTAAGGCCTTAGTTTTATTTTTTGAAGAATTCAAATGCTTTTAAGACTTTTTAAGGACCCGCACGGAAACCCTGTGGCACTGAATGCTCAGGCTGAACTGAATATAAACCAGAGGAAACAGGTGAGAGGAATAAATTATAATTGAGGCCGGGAAGGAAAACGACAGGTGAAAGGAATGACTAATTAAGGGAGAGCAAACAGGCCAGATCATGACATAAAATGACATTTAAAACACAATACTTAAACAAAAAATAATTTAATCAACAACGTCCTGCAGAAATATCTACAGACCAGTGTGTTAGAGGATTTGTTGTTTATGTGACGTCTTAATGCACAGAGATCAGACGTTCATATTGTTTTTTTAATAAACACATGAGGAGCTAAATAGTGTGAATGACGTCGTGTTGCAGCTGTTTCTTTTTGCCGTCTTAAGACGTGTGCATTTTGGAATCTTATGTAGTGTTTAAATGCCAGTATCATTGAAGCTGGCAACTCCATGTGCGAATCAATTTGATATCTACAGGGACTGAAAAGTGCACATCACACATTAGGAGTCCGGATCAGGCTGAGGGCAGGTGTCTCTCCTCTCAGAATTACAAGGAGAGGCTGCAGACAGATATGAATTTACAATTAGTCTCATCCTGGCGACTTCTTAAGGTTTGTGACAGTGTCTGGGGTTTCTCTAAAGGCCATGTGTGTGAAGCCATGAATTTCTTGCGACAGGCTATGATACCAGAGAGGCTATATTTAGGGAGGATAACTAGTACTGCACGGTATAATCTGACATTTCTACCACAAGGGAGTCATACTGCATTGCTCACAAATGACAGTGTCACTGTTGGTTTGTGTCCCCGGTGGAATAGGTTAAAGAGAACAAAACATGTTTTTGCAGTGGAGTGCCACGCTGCAAGACAGATCTAATAAAACTGTATTTGATTGGGGGGGGTATGATCTGACTGGGGCTGTCACTGGTGAGTGAGCCCCCTGAGCTGCGGAGACAGCGGCAGTCTGGTTGAAAAAGGAACAAAGAGTCCCTGGGAGCGGTCTCAGCAGACTCTGAAACAGGAGTCTGTGTGACTGGCCTGCTTTTGATGGCTGACTCCAGCTTCCCCTCCGCTTCTACGGCCCGGTAACCAAGGACAAAGAGAACAAGCAAGGTCCTTTAGTTATTCCACTGATAGTTGTAGACTTTCTAAAAAAAAACTGTGATTAAGCACATCACATTCCTTTTATATCAGCCACACAGCAGAAGCTGGTCAGAAGATAAGTAAAAACTCCTTAAAATAAACATATAGTGCTTCATTTGAGCAGGTATATAAGATTATCTGACAACTGAATGAGGATTCTTGCCCTTAAAATGCAATAATTTGATATTAAACACTTTATTAAGATGATAAAGGTTTGTTTTATTATTTTAAAATTTACATCATCTTTTTCTTTTGGTAATATGTTTTGCATACCTACTGAAGCGGATCAGAAAAAACATTATTTAAAGAAAACAACACTGTTATATTTTAATTTTGCAGATTAAATAAAAAAAAAAAAACAGACGACTCTGTTTAGTTCTCTACTACTTCAAATGATTTGCACAAGAATGCATTTAAAGGTCTCATCATAAAGGAGGCTGAATACTAAAACACATTTCAACAGAGTAACTTCAAAGAAAATGTTGTACATGGTTTACATAAGTTGTGTAATTTTATATTGAGAAAAAGCTGATCCAAAAACAAATAATAAATGTCTTAAAATAAATGTATTTGCCCCTAATATGAGCCGATAAAAAAACAATCCAGTGGATGAGTACAATTTGATATTATACACTTGAAATAATATGATACAGTTGATTTTTTTTCTTATTTAAATGTAAATATATTATAAATTTTTTTATTTGTCTCACAAGCTTAAACCAATGGGAAAATACATTTCTTTCAAATAAAATGTGTCAGGAATCCAGTTTGTGTGGTCTGTTTATGTGTTTCCTTTCCTCCTCCACCAGGTGGTGCCCCGTCCTCATTGGGTCTCCCTGCACACCTGCAGCTCGCTGCCTCATTACCTGTGGAGTGTTCTTAAGCTGCTGACTGCCACTACCTCGACGCCAGAGTGCTTGCCTATACAGGGCACTCTAGCCATGCTTAGTTTAGCAGTGTCTAACCTGAGTTTTTGTTTGCCAGTTTTGGATACTCTAGCCAAGCTGAGTTTTTGTTGAGTAAAACTGAGTTTTTGTCAAGCTGAGTCTTAACTTTGTTTTTGTCTTTGCCTTTCGGCAGGAAGTCATCCTGCAAACTGGATTTGTTCGCACCTTCTCTTTCTGGAAGGATCAACTGAGCTTCTAACTGAGCTGGGGTCCCAAACTGGAAGTTTGGATCCATTTTCCCCAAGAGGTCGTTTGAGCTTCACGCCGAGCAAAGGTTTCATCTGTACCACAGGACGTTCAAGTACCGCAGGAAATCTGAGTGGCAGTCGGCTTTTCCGTAAACCCCGTCCACCCAACACCAAACAAGACATTCACTGGAACCATCCCTCACAGACTGGATTCTATAAAGGACACCTTTTCCTGGAGAAGTGAGTCTGCAACCTTTTCCTCCAATTCAAAACCAAAGATTTAAATTTCCCACTGAGCCTGAACTAACTGCAGTGTCTTCCCCTCACCTTCCAGTTCCGGTTTGACAGTGTTCAGAGCAGCGCTGGATTCATCACATTATTTCTAATAAACCTAATTAAACTTTTCCCTGGTCTCTCAGTTTGGTCTTCTGCATTTTGGGATCAGACCTTTAGATAAGATCATGTCAAAATGTCACTATATTTACCCTTAAAACAAGAAAATTAGGTATTATGCAATCTAAATAAGATGCATGAGGATTTTTACTAGGCTAACACTCCCCCTAAAGGTTCACTGAATACTCTGTAGAGATGGGAACTCAGGTTAGTGACTTCAGAACTCAGACGGGAAACGATAATGAGCGTGTGAGTCACTAACCTGCTAAAGTTCAGTATGAGCCCAGAAGAAGGAGTGAAATCCAGAGGGATCGTTTCTCTGTAGCTCGCTGCGGAGCCGCTTCCAGAGTTCCAGGAGAGGAGCGGAGATACAACGAGCAGAAGCCAGAGCATGCAGAGAAGCAGACGAATCTGGATTGATAATCCAAAGGCAGAGTCGAAGCAGGAACAGCTTTCCATGCCAGAAGATCAGAAGTCCGAAGAGACGCAGAAGGGATTTCCAAGACGGGACCAAGGTCATTAATAAGCAGAATCTCAGAAACAGATGAGGCACACAGAGCAGAACAGGGGCAAACAAAACTCAGAAGTCCAGGGGCAGAAAATAGTCAGGATCAAGTAATCAGAATCTCACAGATAGCTAGAAAACTCTCCCACTGGGCTTGAATAATTTGGCACTGATGGCTGGAAAGAGGCGGCTTAAATAGAAAGCAGGAACAGGTGAATCTGTGAATGACAATGAGTGCTGGGTGGAGCTAAGCAGATAGGAGGAAGGAGCTAAATCCGGCCATCAGTGCCAAGATCATGAAAAATAAAAGTAAGTCTATATTAACAGACTTTTTCAAAAGGTGAAATCTAATAAATTTTTCTACAAATGTTTGCTTAACTTTGAGCAGGAGAGGAAATCAGTTTGCCATATGAATAAATAAATAAACTGTTATCTTATTTCAAAAGTATAATATTTAAATATATTGATCTCCAACCAAACATTCTCATTCATAGGACGGATCTTATCCACCTGCGTAAATTACAGGCCAAATATACTTATTTTAAAAATATTTAGTCTTAGATCAGTTTTTAAAGAGCACATTTTCTCAATATAAACTTAAAACATTTGATTTTTGGACAATTTTGTGTGTTTAACCAGAGCTATAAGTAGATACTCTTAGATGTATTGAACTCTGCACCTATCATGTTTACTTTCTTCTTCAGCAACCTTTACTACCCCTCCCCCATGTCCTGCTGCGGTTCAAATTATAACGTCAACCAGCATATTTGAGCGCCTGTCAAATCTCTTTAAAGAAAACAAGCATGATGCAATCCTGTTCAACCAGGCAGTTCATTACCAGGAGTCAAACACTCGTCCTTTCTGCAGTTAGCTGCTGCTTTCCTCCCTGCGGACACAGAGAAACCACTTAGGTCCACATTCACCAAGGTGATCAAACCTGCGTCAGCCCACACCTGCCAGCAACCTCTCAGGGGGAACCGGGACAGGCAGCACAACAAAAGCTGAGGCACGCTGCAGCTCAGCTAACTGTGTCCTCGATCGCCACATCTCGGGCGTCATCTAAGGATCGTGGGTGTTTAGGGAGAGCCGCAGCTGATTCTTTTTAAGAAAGGATGCAGCAGGGACTGAGAGTTGAGAAAAGAGCTTCTCCACTCAGTTAAGATTTTACATTTACAGTTCCTCACAAAGCAAAAACTGATCTAAAAATCTGTAAAGTTTTCCTAAAATGTTTGAAAATGTTTTAAACTTTAAAGGGAATAGTACACCAAAAAACATGATTAGCCTTCTTCATTTTCTACTCACCCCCATGCTGAACAACACTCTTGGAGTACTTTTTTGATATCTCAAATGCATCTGGAGATCTGGGAGGCTTCTTGCCGTCTGCCGACATTCAAATAATGGAGGTCCATGGTGCCCTAGGCGAGAAAGGTCCATAAAGTCCACAAAAACGTGGTCAATATTCTCCATACTGCTCTCGCCCAATGTATGGTTATTCCGTCGGCTTCCTCGGTGAAGCGGGCCGGGATCGCCGCGATGTGCGCCGCTTTCAGGAAATCCTATACACTACTGTTTATGCTCTTAAAACATTCTAAATGACTTTTCGAGTAAATTCCTGGATGCTACCCACTCAGGACACTTGGAATACATTGACGCAGCAGTATGGAGGAATATTGACACGCTTTTTGTGGACTTTTATGGACCTTTCTGCCTCGGGCGCCATAGACCTCCATTATTTGAATGTCAGCAGACAGCAAGAAGCCTCCCAGATTCCAGATGCATTTGAGATATCAAAAAGTACTCCAGAGTGTTGTTCAGCATGGGGTGAGTAGAAAATGAAGGCTAATCATGTTTTGGGTGTACTATTCCTTTAAGGGTCCTATGTCCTGCTTTTCCTTTGTCATCCAAAGTCAACTCTAGGCATTTATATGATAAAACTTTCATTTCAGTTTATTTATAAGAGACAATACTATCAAGAAAACCAGTTGATTGCATCCAGTTGTTGACTTGAAGGACAATCTCCTCTTTGAGCCTCGCTGATCTAATCTTTGTTTGCATTTTGTCTTCGACTCTTTAGTAATCCCTCACTACAAGCATGCTTGTAGTGACAGCGGGGAGAAAAACTCCCTTTGAACAGGAAGAAACCTCCAGCAGAACCAGGCTCAGTGTGAAAGCCGCCATCTGCTGAGGCCGACTGGGGTTCAAGGAGACAGAAGCAGACATTACAAAAGGGTAACTGTCAACCACAGGCGGCCCCGTCCAGGAAACACACAGCCAGGCAGATGAGCTCCGAGAAAGCTACCATGTCAGAGGATGAAAGAGAACCCATCCAGTTAGTCACAGTCAGAGAAACAGGACTACACTGAAAAACAGGCCAAGCTCCAACATCTATAAAAAAGTGTTGATGGTAGATTTCAATCCAAGATGGATTCAACCCCAAACAGGAACAGACCAGATGAAGCTACTATGAGAAAAATCAGAGGGAACATAAAGTTATGAATTGAACTTGAGAAATGCTGCAGAATGAGAGAATAATGACAGAATGAAGCAGAATAAGAAACATGGTCTCTGTGTGATCCAGCAGCCCAAACATATAGCAGCACAAATACAGAAAATAGTTCAGTCATAATAAGGCCAAGGTAGAGCCAAGAAGAAACATCTGTCCCGACTTAAATTCAATCAAAAGTAGCAATGCAATAGACTGATAATCCCTTCAAATACATATAATTAGTTCAATTTCTATACTTATAAATTTAATGTAAAGAAACTCTTTTAAAAAATATATTCTTGTAAAATTAATAGCATATTTAATATGTATTTGATAAAAACATATATGCTACCCCAGGATAGGCTACATGAAGCTGCTAGCAAACATTTAAATAACATTTATAGCTGTTTGTACCTTGTGTGAACGTCAACAAGCATGAATGAGCAGCATTTAGCTAGCCAAACATCACATTAGCATTGTGCTTGAACAGCATGAAGTCTGATTAGCTTAAAGCTGTTACATTAGGGTGACCATACATCCCCGATTTCCGGGGACAGTCCCCGTTTTCGACCACCTGTCCCCGGCTAAAGATGTTCCCTGGAAATGTCCCAGATTTTATCGTTTCATGAATGAGGGGGAAAGTATTGCATATAAACTGTTTTCATAGTAGAAAGAGCGTGCTCCGCACAAACAGCGGCGGCTATTTCATACACTCGCTAAAGGCGCTGCAAGCGCCCACAATGCTTTCAGCGCCTTTACAGGGGAACTGTGAGGAGGCGCAATTAGCCTATATGAGAGAAAGGCTTATGGATGGATTTATGGATGGATGGATGGATGGATGGATGGATGGATGGATGGATGGATGGATGGATGGATGGATGGATGGAACAGATAGATAGATATAGCTAACAGTAGTTACTTTTATTGTGGGTTAAAAAAATACTCTGTAACTCTTCTTTACTCAAGTTAACAAAGTAACTCAGCGTTTACTTTTGGGTCTGCCAATAGAGAATTTTTCAATCATCTAAGTAACTAGTAACTATAATGGTACGAATGAATGAATACCGAAGAATCTGCTCGATTCATCTTGTAGTTTTCCAGTTAGAGTGAATTTGAAGTACATTGATGGCAAAAATAATAGCGTAACGCCACTGGAAATGATTCCTAAAAGTAGCAACACTGTCTCGTAAAATAAAGTAGTAAAAGTAAAAAATATCAGAAAACCCTACTTGAGTACTAATCGAAGTGCTCCACTCCCATCAGCTGGGAATTCCTCCCCAGTTATTAATTTTCATACACTTTCAAAAGTAACGCGCACAGCAAACTCAGTTACTAACTCAGTTACTTTTGGGAGATACAGCTAGTAACTATAATTAATTACTTTTCAAAATGCTTTGACGCGGCCCAACACAGGACAATACTTAACACTGTCTGTTGAGCCCTCTGCCTCGCACAGCAAAGCCTACAGCCTCTTTGAGCTCTTTTCTGCTGCTACAAGCTTAGGATGCTGGAGGACATAGGGACCACTTTTCATCATTCTAACTTTTATTATCCCTGTTCTCACATTCTGCAGTATTTGTTAGTTCAACCCATAACCTTATGTTCCCTCTGCTTTTTCTCGTCATAGCCGTTTCATCTGGTCTGTTCCTTTTTGTCTGTGACTTCTGTACTGGTGCCATCAAATCTCCATTTATAAATACTGATGTTGGGTTGAAGTTTTTTCAGTGTAGTCCTGTTTCTTTTACTGTGACTAAGCATATGCTCATCCTTCGATAACAGTTACCTTTTGTATCTCTGCTTTTTCTCTGCTTCTCTCTTCTTGAACCCCAGTCGCCTCGGCAGATGGCCGCTCACACTGAGCCCTTTTCTGCTTTTGCTGTAGGCTTCTTCCTGTTAAAAGGCAGTTTTTCTTCTCTGCTGATGTTGCATACATGCTTGGTGTGAGGGATTCCTGAAGAGTCAACAACAAAATGCAAGCCAAAATCATCGTCACATGCTCTTTCAGACACCAATCTGACTGTATTGTCTCTGTAAAGGGCCTGTAGATGATATTTGTCATTAATTTGCGCCATATAATTAAACTGAATTAAAACTGAATTTAATTCAATAGCTTCACAAGGTTATCTATATGTTATAAACTCACAGAAGAATAGTCAAATCATGTTAAGAGAAGCAGTAGAATACCTCTCTAACTGGATGCTGAGTGCAGATCTAGGCATCATCACTGTGTAAGATGTTTTTCTTTTTTCAGTGGTATGTTTGAATTATTTCTTATAGCTGTGCATAATGGCGATATAAATCTTTCTGGGTGTGCAATTACAAAGACTGGCATGGTCTATTCCCCGCTGGGTGATCGCCTGCGAACAATGACATATTACCGGCTGGCCAGCAGTGGTCATTAAGAACTGATATGGGATTTATGGCCAGTCTTTAAACATGAGATGGCATTAAAGAGATTTGAATACAGTCAAAATGGCACAAAGAATCCTGCCTGAGCAAGATGGAGCTAATGAAGTGTGGTTAGAAAGCACAGGGGCATAAAGTTATTTTGGGCAAAGCCAATTTCTCATCAAGCAAAATGAGACGAATCTTAATCACAGGCCGTCAGAGCCCATAACTAGCTTACAATGTTGTTTTTCCTCTTCTATTCTATACCTGTAATAAGGAAGGTTTATAAGAAATCTCACATCTATATATCGTAACAATGAGACTTCAACACATACAGAACAAAAACAGCTTTAAAAACGAACCCAACCTTTCCGAAAACACACACCATTCCTGCCTGACGACTGAGCTCGCTGCATAAGCATTGTACTAATTTCCGAGTTGCAATTAGGAGTCTCACATTCCACATGATACCTGCTGAGTGAGTTTAAGGAGCTTAAGCATCAGATGTGTTTCATTTGAAAGAGAGAAATAAATAAAGACTTTGCCTCATCATATTACTGCCAGCCCTTAAAGTGACTGTTTATCATGAGGTAGTGCTCAAGGTTTTAATGAGCTCCCTGCCTGTTCTAGTATAATTCCAATTAGTCCCTCCGTCTCATATAATGGCATGATTACCTTGTGAAGCCTCTATTGTTTTCCGCACAAGCCTTGAAAGGGAACCCTGACTATTTTAATCTGTTTCCCAGTGGCAGCACACCTGCCAAGCTGGTTACACCTCCTGCAGTATGATCACAGGTATTGGTTCATTAATACAGAGAATGGCAGTGTACGAATCCCCCTGCTCGGTCACACCTAGCAGAAAAATATAAAAGGAGGAGAGAAAAAAAAACATATTGTTATAATCTGATTTTACTTCCGGTGGGGACATCCACACAATCCAAAACTGTGTCCAAAAAAAAAAAAAAAAAAAAAAAGAAGAACAGGGGTAAAAATATAGGATTGTATGTTGTCAGAATTAAAAAATAAAACATTCAGGCTGTCTTATTTAAAACTCACATACACATAAACTACTCTCCATGCACAGTTTGAACATGTTGAGTTCAGACCAAAAGCGTTCTGGGTGTCAGAACATCCAGTTTACATGAAAAGTCTATGATAGACAACATTAAGCAACCGTGCATCCAGACATTCTGGCAAGCCAGCGTCAGGAAGTAGGGGTGTAAATCACATCCATCATGGCGATTCGATTCAGTATCGCATTTCCCTGACCCAACGATTTGATTATTTTCTATACTCAAGAATACACCACTCATACGAATTTCGATTAATTAATTAATTAATTTATTTATTTTTTTTAGAAACAACACTAAAATAACAGAAGTAGAAAGGTTGCATCAAAAATACTGCAAAAATACTGCACATAATCATTACAATGAGGTGCAATAGGCTTCTATGTGCAACTCCACCACTTCCTGAACTTCCAGGAGCTCCTTTGTTTCCTGTCTTTCATGATTGGATGCACTGATTAATCCAAGTGTGTATGACCTATGTAACTGGCCAGACACAACATCTGGATTAATCAGTTTTAGATCAATAAAATGAAAGACGGAAACATAAAGAGCTACTTTAGAGTCAGGAAGTAGAGAACTGTGCATAAAGCCATTCAATACCTCTGCTCCATCGTCCCCGCCCCCTCCACAGACACTCACGCTGCTCCTCCCAAATTGTAGCTCGGCGACAAACAGTGCAGCAGACAGGAGGCCGCTTGTTTTTGTTTTATGACCTAAATTGCGGAAAACAACTCGTACAGTTTGACCCGCCTAGAAGAGCAAGGTGCAAGAGAACGCTGGGACCCTTTTTTCCACCTGATCTCGCTCTTTGCCCCTCATGTCCCTCCGCCGCCAGACTAACCGCCTTCCCCACTGTATTTTAGCGCAGCTAGACCACGCTCAATAATATTGAGCATAAATTAAAAATGTCTGTGTCGCTCATCGCAACACACTGCCAAAGAGTATAACCAGGAAGCGAGGTAGGAGGGCAAAATAGGTTTAGCGCCACCGCGGCACGGGAGGGAGAATGACGCCCAGGAGCAAATGGATAAAAATAGACCGGAGGAAAAAAAAAAACATGAATCGATTCTCTTGCGGACGTGTCGATGCATCGGATCGTGGGCTGTTGGATCGATGCATCGATACGTGTTTACGATTATTATTTACACCCCTAGTCGGAAGCATACGAGCGTTCGATGCTGGAGTTCAGAAACCTGAACTTTTGCAGCTTGAAGCAGAGCGTTTACTGATCAGAAAAGTTAAGAAAGGAATTTTCTGGGAGACAGACACTAAATTCAAATTGTATATATATATATATTTTTTTTATAAAAGAAAGAGAGCAACCTCTGACTATTATTACTCCACTAAAACATTTTCTCTCTGAAATTTGGTGAAACAGTTTATAAATATGATAAAAGTTAAAATCTGCTTGCAAAAATATTAAATTTTATATTCTGGTATTTGCAGTTTTTTTAAAATCACAAATTAAAAACACTTTATATCGACTTTCCGCCACTAAGAATGGCAGCGAGAAATCAATGACAGCCTGTCCAGCTTCAGAGAGCTGCCTCCTGCTGGCATGCAGGTGGTCTGCCACTCCAAACAAGGACAGAATATTTAAGTAGGCTCATAATCCTGATTAACTTACAGCAAAGATGACATTTTCAGATGGACCTTCTATCTTAAAAGCATATTAAAACTATTTTTTACCAACTCTTTGGACGTCCAGAACGAGTTTGGTCCGTTATACACCATTATGTATGCAGATTTAGTAACATAAGGTCCATAAAATATCCCAAGCATGAGTGCATACTCCTTCTCTGCACTTATGGCTAGCTGTCTACACACCTGTACCCTCTTTCCTACTTGTGTACTTTCAGAAAGTAAACTGCCTGTGATCGGCTAATTTTTCAGGAAATCCTGCCTTGAAAGACCATTTTATTCCTGACAGTGACTAGTAACGCATCTTCGGGCTAACAGCTGATCTCTGTAATATGCATTTTGAAAATGACATATATCTTGACAATGCCCCTTTAATATCTAAAATAAATATTGAGAGTAGCTTGAGAGAATCTATGTATGCGCAGGCATTATGTTGTAACTTAAAACATGAAAGCTGCGCAAACAAAGATTTAAAAAGGAGAATTATAGTCGCTGATAAGGAGGGAAAGAGTCAATTCCAGATAAAGAGTAAGTGATAAGAAGCAGTCACTTCTATTTAGTGAAAGTCTGCAGCTTTCACTAGATGAGTTATGGTTTCTAAGAAGGAAAAATATCCAAATATATCCTCAATTTTCCTGATTAATTTCCACTCATTCCCCAATTAATTCTAGTACATAATGTTTTGTTGTAAGAGACATATTCTAAAGCATTTAATAACTCGGTTTAACAAAAAATTATAAATACGTTTTATTTGATAGCATTTCCACGCATATTCTAAATAAATCATGCTGTACTTGAGCTTTTAGAGCTTCTGTAACTGGCTTCTTTTACATCAGATTTCATCCGTTTATCAACAACAACAAGCACGATAGCAGAGTGTGATGATAGCCGAGACCTAAAACGGGTTTTATTATTTCCTCTCATACTTGACACTTCTGCAGAAGACAAGACAGGAGGAAAGAAATGGTAATCTGCTAGAAAACCCTTAAAAGAATCAATTTGGCAAGGTGTCTGAGAATGTGACTTTATCCGGCACTGTGATTCCGACTGTCTCCTGGAAGAGTGGGATGACTGTCTTTCTTCCCCGCTGACAGGCAGACCCAGGCCAAATTGACAGTTCTTTAAAGCGCCTGACAGAAAGCCGCATTAATTAAGTCATTGCTGGACTTTAATTGTGTTAAGAAGTTGAAAAAAAAATCTAATATGAGAAAAGGTTACCAAGTCCTCCGTGGTGTCAGATTTTCTTCTTTCTATGAATATTAATGTGCCTAATGAAGACAATCTTCACTTCATCTTCCCATTGTTCTGCATTCAGGTGCCAAGCTTTCACAGCCATTGATTTGTTGTTAAAGAACAAATATGTCATGGAAGAAAATGACTGCCACGTCTTTTATCTTAAATTTATCAAGAAAAGTGCCTGTTTTTTTTTTTTTTATTTCCACTTGAAGTGTGCGGGGTTTTTTGGTGCAAATCTAAAAAAGATTTTCAGCAGAGTGGATGTCAGACAAAGTTGTCAAGGTGCATCTGGGTGTTAATTAGATGTGGGGAGCCAATTTTGCCTTCTGCTGTTAACAAAGAGCAGGAAGAATTGCAGATAGATCTTAAAACCAGTAAAAATATCTTAAAGGGATCTGCATGTAGTTGTAACAATAGATTTTATTTGAAAAACAAATACAGTAAGCTGCTTTGTTTTAATAAATTTGATTAAATAAAAATATTGTCACACAGACTTTGCCATGTGGTTTAAGTTGAAATACATTCTTTCATAACTCAGAGCAGAGGACCCAGTATTCGAGGCAAGATGGACAGTGGGACAATTCAAAAAGGGTTTATAAAAAAACGAGGGATGATTGGAGTAGCAGCGGCTAGGCCGTCATTCAAAGCAAACTCTGGTTTTACAGTTTAGCTTGTGTTCAGAGAACAATGCAGGATCCAACCGGTGGGGCGGTGGTCTGCCAACAAGATGCAGCGGGCACCACCCAGAGTGTCCCAGATGCTGCAAGCAGGTGTCTGAAGCCAGGTCAGGCAAACAGTTCAGACAGTAACAGGCAGGCTCAGTGGTCAAGAGGCAGAACAGGTCAGGATCTGGTAATCAGAAACACTCCGGTTCTTTAAAAACCCTCCCACCAGTGGCACGAGAATAATCTGGCCCTGATAACTGGATGCAAACACCTTAAATATAGGCAGGAGCAGGTGAATCAGATGAGCAGTGATTAGAAACCGGACAGAGTTGGACAGGTCAATGGAATGAATAATCAAGCCAGTCATCAGTACCAAGATCATTACATTCTGCATCAAAAACATATGCTAGGTACTGTAGCGAACTCCCGAACCAGCTAAAACAGCAATGAGTAACGTTAAATCTTTTTAGTTTCCAGCAGGGTTTGTTGAAATTGATGCGAATGTAGAGATGAAATGTTGAGAAGGACCCAACAGAGGAAGATGAGAGAATTTGCTGCAGAAGCTGGTGTTTATTTAGCTGCTACTAGCAGATGCTAACGCTAGCAGAAGCGCTATGCTACAAATAGCTCCAGTTTCTAACTGAAGCTGTTTACTGTTAGCATCAGGAACAAAATAATTTCTCAGATATATTAGAGCAATGAGTTACAGGAACTGAAAGATCTCTTTAATAACTGATTTTATTTTGATTTCACATTAGCTTCTGCTAATGCTATTAGCTCCATCTAATATAGTGACCAGATCACAAGCCAATCAAATTTGTTTGTATCAGCAGATTCTCTTGCTTGTAAAAAACTTTGAGGCAGTGACGCAGTGTGGCATTGTCTAAATTTACACCAAACACATTACAATGTTTTAAGTTAACGAGAAATTACAACAAATGTAGGCCAACATGTTCAATTAGTCACACATTCCTTTAAGATAAATGTATTTCCACGTAATTTGAGCAGGTAAATAAGATCTGTCAATGGAATGCTTTAAGATAGGTTGATGATAAGATGATAGGTTGGGTTTTTTGTTGATTTTTTAAAAAGTTTTCAATGTAAATCATCTCATTGCAATAGCAGATGGACTCCATGGACAACTACATTACTTCATGAACCAGGAGGTGCCCTGTCTTCGCTGTCCCTCCCTGCACACCTGCGGCTCGTTGGATCATTATCTGGAGGAGTATTTGAGCAGTGGACTGTCACTACCTCGAACCCAGAGTGTTTTCCAGTTTTAGGTACTCTAGCCAAGCTGAGTTTAGCTGAGTCTTATCTAGCTTTGTTTCTCTGAGTCTAACTTGCTCTTTGTCTTTGCTCCTCGGCAGGAACCTTTCCTGTGTTAGTCGATACCTGGACCTTCTCTCCCTTGGAAGGATAAACCGAGTTACACTGAGCATGTTCCGTTCAAGTACCCATCGGAAATCTGAGTGACAGTCCGCTCCATTGCTCATCCGGATCCTACGCTGGTCTAAACTGTCCGCCCTCCGACGTGTGCCACAAAGTCTGGATTCAAGGACTAACAGGCCCCCCTCAAACATGAGTTCCAAACCACGCTAGATATCAGAGCTTCCAAGATTCCCACAGAACCTGAAAGGACCATTGAACTTCCCTTCTCACTTCCAGTTCAGGGTCACCCGCTCACTGAGTTCCAGATCCACTCCTGTAACTCCTTCAATAAGCCTGTTAAACTTTTTCTGTGCTCTCAGTGGTTTATCTGCATGTGGGTCAGATTTGTTAAACAATCATGACAGTGGAGGATTAAAAGTTGCTGTTCTCATAGCCCCTTAAAAGCTTACTGTGACCGAACGTCCACCCAAACCCCTAAATTCCTTAATCACTATATAGAGCGGGGACTATATAGTGGACTTTATAGTGAACTCAGTTAACTGACCATTCGGACAGATGATCGCTTCCCCGTTGGTCCAATGCACGGTGCCTGCGCCATAGTTTTTATGAGTTGCCGCTTTCAGGTAGCGGCAGCCTATGGCAACATCAGGCCGCTGACAGCAAATCCCGTAGTACTTTGAGAGGAGAGCTCTCCGCACAAAGTACTATGGGATATTTTTCTGCCTTTTCTGGGGCCTTTCTTTTCTTCTCATACACTTTTTCTGTTATGACCCTCAGCCTTTTTCGAAGAACCGTGGTGAGAAAGGTGAGCTTCAATGACTGTCTGAAACCGTAGCTCACTACAGATATACCTGATAGTGCGCATGGGCAGAAAATATGCTGGTGAAGATTCCCAGTCATCCAGGTCATACTCATTCCAAATAAAATAAAAAATAAAAATCCACTGGACTTTGTTTCTAAGTTTGAAGACATTTCGCTTCCCACCCAGGAAGCTTTTTGGAATTGAAAAATCATATCAACTACGTAACCAATTAGCAGGACCACTTGTTAAGATGATATAAAAGATTTTCCTCCATACCTTTAAGGCAGCTCATTTTCTTCCTTTCTTTCTCTACTAGATAAACTGATTCACAATAAATTCTGTACTGTTAAAGTAACACTTTAAGAGTTTAAAGAGTTAAATTTAACACCCATCCAAGAGCATTTGGTTCCACTCTGAATTAGCATTAAATTATCTCTCTACATAGAGTATGTCTTAATCAGTTGTTGTTGTAATAACTCTAAAGAGTCCATGTACTTTGACACTACAGATTTAACACTAGCTACATTTACATGCGCCAAAATTTTACGATCCGATCCAAACGGTTGATGGAAATTCAAATCGTTTACATGGACACTAAGCAGAAATGATCCGATCATGGCGTGTGTATACATGTACCAGCGTTGGATCAGATTAAATCTTTTAAGCATCGGCCCAGAACTTCCTGCCAAACTTGGCATTTCTGTCTGCGTCTGGTTTTGGGAGGCCTGACAAGCGATGCGCTCGGAGCGGTGAGGAAAAGAAAAAGGAGAGGAGGAAAAAGCAGCGAAGCCGTAGAAAATGTAAGGGACAGGCAGTACCTAAACGAGTGGGCTGTGGAGAGAAGGAGGAGGAGGATAAATTCCTGCTTCCTGCAGCTTTAAATGAACGAGTGTATAAGTGGCGTTCCTAGACTCACTCCGCCATGTTGTTCTGGCGAGGAAGCGAGAGCGACGGTGGTTTCCTGTTGTTGACCAAGGCGGAAAAGAAACGCCACGCTGACATGCGCGGTAAAGATTATTTTACTCTCTTTAGATCGAAATGAGTTGTTTACATGAAGGCGCCAATCGGAATGGCGATCGGTAAAAACCACCTCTCTCTTTTCGAGATTAAATTTAGCTCCGATCGGACCGAATGGGATTAGAATCTTCAGTCTGACATGTTTGCATGAAACATTTTTGATCTGATCAGGCCTTCTAAACCATATTTTGCGCATGTAAACGAAGCTACTGTGTAACCTCACTAACTACGATGACAATGGCAACAGACGCACTTGGATTAATCAGTTTATTTGATAATGAAAGACAGGAATCAAAGGCGCTGCCTTGAGTTTTGGAAGTAGTGAGTTGTGCGTATAGCCCATTGTCTTATCTACCTACTTGAATCTAGAGAAATTATTGTTTTTCTTTTCAATGAAAATTGACTTACTGTAAAAAAAAAAAATGCAGGTTAAATAATGTCAAAAAGAAGAAAAAAAGCAAACTCACGGGGGGTCACGATTCACAACGAAAAGTCATGTGATAAGATATTTGATGGCAACTTACAGTTTCCTTGTGCCTGACTCAGAGCCTGGGGGCAGAACAACACAAGCACCCTCCAAACTTCAATATTAAGAGAGCATCATGATTGCCAGGCATATTGAAGAGACAGAAATTCAAATGAACCTCTCTTTGCGGTGATAAGACGACCTGAGTCCTTGTGAAAGATGAGCTATGGCTATTTCTGGAGAACGAAGCGCTTGGTCTCGCCACAGGGCAAACCATGAATAGCCGGGGTTTGGAATTACTTGAAAAGAGGGCCCTGGCTGATGTACTTGGCACTTGTCATTAAAGAAGTGCCTTTTTTTTGTTCCCAATGCCATAGATCTCCATCAGAGGAAACTGTACAAAAGGACCTGGGTATTTGTGAATCCTTTTGTGAAAAATTAAAAAACGTCTTGTGCAGCAGGGGAAAGAAAAGGGATTCAGAAAATTAATTCTTCAATATCTCATCTGAATTTACTGGTTACATTTCAGGCGACCTGGCTCGTAACACCCCCCCTTTATGTCGCTTTCATCTCCTCAAATGTCCTCGTCTTGGATGGCTGCTGAACAGAAAAAAAAAAGAATAGTCGCCATGGCTAATTCATGTTGTGGGTTGGGTGTACACAAAGTGTGAAGGATGGGGAGCTACGCACATGTGGACGTGCCTTTATTGCATCTGACAGAGACGATTTCTCTCTAATGTCATCCCTCTGTGCATGTGGGAGTCAGCGAAGTTCGCATTGTTTCCCACCAGAGTAGATCCACACACACACATAAGGAGGCATCATTCAAAGCCGCTCTGAGATCAAGTACCCAAAGTCATCAATGTTAGACTTCCTGCAATGAAAAAACGCTGCTTTTATGTGTTAGAAGAGTACACAGTCATTCATGTAATAAAGTACAAGTAGAACTTTTCATCTTAAAAATACATAGTATGTACTTCATCTCTGTTAGAACGGCTGTCTTAAAAGCGAGAAATAATACATTAAAAAATAGGACTTTCACATACGGCTGGAAAAAAAAAACTTTATTTATGACAGAACATGAAATTATTTCATGTTGGCCTGGTCAGCCAGGCCAACAATGCCCTTAACAACTCGCCCCTTTCAGAGGCATAGGCCAGTATCGTGTATTGCAGGCTAACCAACACCTTAACGACTTACCATCCCTAAGGGGCGGACCCGCTCTTCTGGTTAAATTTTTAATTATTATTTAATAATAATTAAATAATAATTACCTAATTTTAATGATTTCACATTGGAGAATTTAACTCTCTGTATTTAACCCATCCCCTTGGGGAGCATTGGGCCCCTATGGCAAGCCATTTTTAACATAAATTCGGTTTCGTCTGACCATCCATAATTACGTTCCAGATATCTTAATATATATTTTGACTACACAAAACCACATTTTGACTATCCAAAATGGCAATTTAGGATATCTGTATGTTACATTCTGATTAGGAAGAATAATAATTCAAGATATCTGAAATTACATTTTGACTAGTCAAAATTCCTTTCAAGATATCTCACACCGGATTTGTCATTTAAAGCGTCACACGCTGATTTAACTTTTCCTCCTGTTGATTGAACTGATAGTAAGGAATTTTTTTAGGAATTATCCTCCTAGAAGCCCATTAAAAAGACCATTACACATTTTGACTAGTCAGAATGTCAATCTAAGATATCATTAATGGAAAAGTGGATAATTCCAGATATCTTTAATTCATTTAGAGATGTCTTAAAAGCAATTTTGAATAGTCGAAAATTATAATTCAAGATATCT
>JAGKQL010000065.1:5327161-5342451 GCA_018398635.1 Cyprinodon brontotheroides | reverse complement strand
TAAGTGTCTAAATGTCTAGCTTCAGCGGTTCAGTATGAAAAAAAAAAATGTTCCATTATTGTTGCAATTAATATAAAGATTTTGGAAATAGAATTTTGAAGAAAAAAATCCTGAAATTCAACAAAAAAATTTTTTTTTGTGAAACTGCTGTTTTTTTCTTTTATCAATTTGTTTTCATATTTTATTTACATTAAACACAATTTTCCAAATTTCTTTTTTCTCAACAGATTTTGTTTTCATTTCCTTTTCAAATTTTTTTTTTTTTTCAGATCGGTTTCTCTTCACTTCAGGTCCAAAATAAATGCTTACTTTTGACACAATAAAAAATTGTTAATAATATATAATATATCAGAAATGCGTCTCCAGAGGAAATCCCGCCCCCAGAAGTGAAGAGAATGTGATCTGTAAAATGTAATTTCAAAAGAAGAAAATCTGTTAAAGGAAAACATCAGAAATATGCATAATATATTGGAAACAATCACCATAAAAATATGAAAATACTGTAATAAAAAATTGAATGAGAGAAAATGTAATATTAAACTTAAAGTAAAAGATAAAATTTTATTTCGAAACAGCTAAGTTTTCAAAGTTCCATTTCAGAATCACACCTGTCTTCTGTCTTTTTGATTTTGTTTTATTAATTTCTCCATTTACAAAATAAATATATATATATATATATATATATATATATATATATATATATATATATATATATATATATATATATATATATATATATATATATATATATATATATACAGATTTCTTTTAAATTTTATTTCCATTTATAAAAGGTTATCTAATTGAAAAAATACATTCCATATTCAGCTATGAATTTATATCTTTTGCTGAAATTGAACATTTCAGTCTAACTTACCACCTTTTCAGTAAAATAAGCATCATTTTGTGGCATGAATTACATGTTAAATTCATATTAAACACTATTAAATGAGGAATAGAATGCTTAGAGATAATAAATAATATATCTATAAACTATTAATTAGCCATCTATAAGGAAAGTGTTATTGTAAACTTGTACTCAGCTCTATCCTGCATCCTTTACTGAAAGTCAGAGCATCAGATCAGCATCCAGCTGGTCTATCGTAACTCTGCAGGAGCTGCAGAGATCCTCCAGACTCTGATCAGAAGAGACCAAAATTTAGCAGTTTTAGCTGTATAAAGACACGTGAGGTTATAGACGCACACTGAATATCACCTGGAACACCATCCCACCAGGTGAAACATGGTGATGGCAGCATTATAATGTGGGGACCAGCAGGAGACGAGGAAACTGATCAGAGGTATTTGGAAGATGAAGATGGATGGATATAAACTGGGAATTAAGAAATGTGTTAGAAGCTACTAAGGAGTTATATAGCATCAGACCTTCACGCTCCAGCAGGACAACAAGCTTAAACACGCAGTCAGTTCTGATCAAAGCATATTTGCATGTGGAAATAGCCTAACCTAAGCCCACATCTAAAGCTAATAGTGGATCAGACTGGAGAACTGATCTTCACAGACACTCAGGAATCTGGCTAAGCTTGAGATATTTTGCTGATTAAATAAACAAAGATGCTTGTCTGCAGCTGTGCACTTAGCACACAGAACTACGTATTCACAAAATCTACAGTATGTTAAAGAAGTCTATCGCATTGTGTTATTACATAAACTGGGCAATTTAATTGTGACAAAATGAGAAGTACAATAGATATAAGTACTTTAACATGTTCTACAGCAGAGAAACAGCAGAAGAACCAGTTCCTGAGAATAATTATAGTTTTTTTCTATTATTTTTTTTAACAGTGTGTGGGAAGAAAAGGTTCAGGTTTTTAATCAGGGAGTTAAAACAGTTTTGCAGCAGCTCAGAGATGGTCAATGAGGTTGTTTATTTCCAATCTCCTACTCAACTCCATCGCGGTCGACCAGGAGGAGAAATATTCAGATTATATTCTAATACTTTAGAAACTCTCCACTCAAAATGAACATTTACACAAAATGCAGACTACCTGGTTGTTCTGACCTCAGCTTTCCATAACCACTCATGTTATAACAGGCATAGACTCAGCTTAAGGATACTTCAAAGCAAATGGACCATTTCAGTTTATCTGCGTTTATGTAACATCTGCAGCCTCCTGATGCCTCAGTGTTTTTAATATAAACTGAAGTATCCCACATAAAGAGAGGTCAGGAACCGATGAGTGGAAGCCCGTATTCCCCTTTTTGGTTCGATGCATTTCAAATCATCCGTGTTTTATTTTCATTCACTGTGAGACCACTGTCCAGTGGTGGATCTAGAGAGATTAAGTGGTAAAGCTGGATATTTTGAATGAAAAATGGAATAGATGGAATATGCTGATCAAGATTCTCTGTCATCCATTTCATAATCATTCCATAAAAGTTAAAAAACAATCCACTAGACTTTGTTTACAAGTTTAAGACTTGAAGCTGGTTCTGCTGGAGGCTTCCAGTGGCACGGGAAGGGGTACTGCTTGGGGGCTGCAGCCTCCTCCCACTCATCATAGCATCAGCCCCCATGGTGGGGGCTGTTGGAGTCTAACTATAATTGTGTACTTAAAAACATGAAATTATTCATGTATTTATTTTTTTTATAAGACTGTGTTTGATATGGGATTAAAATGATGGGCTGTGTATAAGATATAAACTAATGATTCATTATTTTAATGTTTTGCATAAGTAAAACTGAGCTCCCCAGCAGCTTCCATACCTGCACATTAGTTTAAGGCATGTGGTAGCAATAGGCAGCAGAAACGTGTTTCTGACTATTTCGAGGTAAGAAATGGTTTTTAATTCCCCTATACTGCCGCCGAGCATTTATTTAGCGTTATTAATTTTGTACATTTATTTCTATATACTGTGCCTATTCGTTACGTATGAGAATACTGGCTGAAGAAAGTCTACGCTAGAATAGAGGCAAGGCACCATATCACTAAGCTATTATGTACTGTATTGCGCCATTTTAGTGATAAAAATATGAAGATTGGTTGTTTTTTGTTCGGAGATATGAAATCATTCCCCATATCCACAGTCGAGTCGAATGGACTTTCAAGGCGTTCAATGCTCAGTTTAGGCTATATTTAGGCCATGTTTTTATTCAAGTATTCCTGATTGATTCTGTTGATTGGGAGCTTTGTTGTTTGTTTTTGAATGATTAAAAGAGAGAAGAAATAGAGTTTAAAAATGTTCATGTATGCTTTGTTTCCGATGCATTTGATAAATAGACAGTTTGTTGCGACAAATGTAGATACTACAGTATTATGTTAAAAGCGTCAGCCACAGCCCTCAACATAATGGCGTCATGATGTGTTTCCAACCCAGCCATCAGCCCCTACGCTTGGGAAACAGCCAGCCTGGGAGGCTTCTTCCTGTTAAGGAGTTTTTCCTCTCCACTGTAAGCATACTCTCTGGGAGGGACGGCTGTATGTCTGATAATCAGTGACAAAATGCAATCCTGTGGTTTTCCTTAGATAGAAAACTTTGGATCAATCTGACTGTATATTGATCTGGTTGAACTGTAAAGAGCATTGAGATGACATGTGTTTGGCCGGGTGAAACATAAGGAAATAAACTGAATTGAATTGAATTGAATTGAAGCCCGAAACTTCTTCAAACTTGAAACAAAGTTCAGTTGATTTAAAAAAAGTTTTTTAAGGTAGATGGGAAAAATTTCATTTCTATACAAAAGCAAGTTATCACCTAAGAAACAAAGACAATTCTTGAGGTACGGGCTGTCGTTCAATTAGTGCTGTTGTGACTTCTGCTGTTTAGTTAAATAACATTCAGCCTGTCATATACTGATGTGTAAACACGCCTAACTGTCTGTGAGTTAGAACACAAAAAATCTAATGGTGAATGAAGCTCAATGGTCAGATTACTGCACATATATGGAATAATTTCATGACAACTTCCATTAAAAATCTAAGAATTTATTAACAAAAATAATTCAACACCATCTTTCAGTTAACTTAAAAATTCCTGAAATTGAACTAATTAGACATAGAAAAGAAATGAAAATGGTTAAAACCGTAATCAATAAAGTGATGTATCGATATCACATTTCAGCACTGATTTTATGTTGGGGAACAAAGGTTTGCAATGAACAGATTGCAGTGAGGTGAAGCTGACAAAGTAGGTAAAACCCTAGCTCAGGAGACCATCCCGATCTCGCGAGCTTCGCTGCTCTGCTACACCTGCAGATCAGTCCAGACTCTCCTGCTTAAAGAATTTGGGAGCCGCTCACCAAACAACGCCCTACTACGCTGGCTTTTGACGCGAACGCCGACAGTTCAGCCCTCCAAAGAACATGGCGGCTTCAGCCGATGAAACTAGCTGTATTAGCGTGGCTATCCAGCAAGTTTTATCGGAATGGCGTGGCGGCCACTGAAAGCAGTTGGAATGCACACTGCTCTGGAGGCTTTTTCTCAGAGGAAAAAGATGTTTTTGCTCTTCTCCCCACTGGTTTCCGCAAGAGTAGCCTTGGCTTGTGGTTGTGTTTTCGCCAGTTGCCGCCTTCTGTTAGTAAGTACGCCATATGCCTTCGCTGGGATCTGATTGGTTTATTTGGCCCGCCTAATATCACCAACATAGGCCAACGCCAATCTAACCAGTATTTTCGCCCCCTTCCCAAAATTACTTCAACAGAAGGTTTCCAGATGAATATGCGGAGTAAATCCATCTGGCGGAGTCAGGTTAGGTAAACCCATGAAGGTAAACAAAACAATATTTGGTCAAAAAATTTCTTTTGAAATTATTTGCCTGAGTCAGAAATCAATAACCGTTTGGATAATTGATTCTTAGCCTTCTGTGATTATTCCTGAGGTCTTAAGGAAATAGGTAAGGACTACCTAGCTTCTTTAGCTAGGTTTGGCTTATGAAGACAATTACATTTTTTCAATTTAGTTTATTTCTATTGCATCAATTCACAACACATGTCATCTCAAGGCACTTTACAGTTCACCACAACATACAGTCAAATTTATTCAAAGTTTTCTATCTAAGAAAAAAGTTGATTGCATCGACTCATTGACTCTTCAGCAATCCCCTCACTAAGCATGCTTGTAGCGACAGTGGAGAGGAAAAGCTTCCCTTTTAACAGGAAGAAACCTCCAAGCGGAACCGAGCAGAGTATTGGCTGACCATCTGCTGAGGAGCCACTGGGGGTTCAAAAGGGGCAGAAGAAGAGACACAGAAAGCAGCTGTAAAAGCCGGCCCCGACCAAGATCCGAGCAAGCTCCCATGTCGAAGGATGAAGAGCACATCCAGTTGTCACAGTCCGAACACTGGGACTGTTCTAACAATAAAGCTAGTAGCTACAAAAACAGACAGAAGTGGATTCATTTTAAAGGACTCTTTGGTCAGATCCAAGGAAACAGTCCCTGTGGTGAGTTTGCAAAGAATGGCATCACTTTGCTCCACCAATGATCAAAGTTAGCATCATGGCCTGTGGTACAGCTAGGCTAACTGAGTAAGACAGATGTCAGATGGTATGCAAAATAAATAGATAATAAATCACTAATTTCTATACAGGACTGATTGTAGTTATCACTTTGAGGTGAACTAATGTTATTATTATTATGTTGGGAAGCAAAATGTCTCACAAATAAAATTTCTCTACACTGGAATTTAAACTGAGGATAAAAACAAGGCAGGTGGTCCAGATAGATAGTCTGGATTCCCTGTCTTTGTGTCCTTCCTTCCTTCCTTCCTTCCTTCGCTTCGCTTCTTCCCTTCCTTCCTTCCTTCCTTCCTTCTTCCTTCCTTCCTTCCTTCCTTCCTTCCTTCCTTCCTTCCTTACCTTCACTGCAAAAAATGGAAATGTGAATCCTGTTATTTTTGCTTAAATTGAGTGAATTTTGTCTTGAATTGAGGAGATAAGTGAGACACCTTGCCAATGGAACAAGACAATTTACATTTAAAATAAGAAGAAAACAATTGCTTATTGCTTATTTCAAGTGAATATTATCTAATTCTCTTATTTTAGGAGTAGAAATACTCATTCCATTGACAAATCGTCTTATTTACCTACTAAAATTATGGGTAAATGCACTTATTTTAAGAAATGTTGTACCTTATTTCTACATGGTTTTTCCTTCCTTCCCCTTCCTTCCTTCCTTCCTTCCTTCCTTCCTTCCTTCCTTCCTTCAGCTTCCTTCCTTCCTTCCTTCCTTCCTTCCTTCCTTCCTTCCTCTCTGATATCTTCTCATGTTCACACACTCATCTCTTCATCTGCTCCCCTTCTTCACCTTTGACCTTCCTGGTCTCTTTTTTTATTCCATCTTGCTTAAATCTCAGTTGTTTTTTTCACTTCTCATCCTTCATTACTTTTGACAGATAAATTATTGTAGAAATGTCAGCACTTTTAAATTTCCTTCTCATCTGTAATGTGTAAACATCCAGATACAAAAATCAAATTAGCCAAATTATTAAGGCTTATTAACGTCTTCAGCAATATGAAACCAAACTGTATTTACCCTTAATTTGAGTAGGTAAATGAGGTAGTTTGCCAATGGAATGAGTATTTTTACTCTTAAAATAAGATAATCAGATAATATGCACTTGAAATAAGACAATGCAATTGTGTTTTCTTATTTTAAAGGTAAATAATCTTGTTCCATTGGCAAAATGTTTCTTTTACCTCCTCAATTCAAGAACAAATGCACTTGTTTTAAGAAAAAATTACTTATCTAGATTTAGATTTTTTCCAGTGCATACATTATTTACCACATTGACACATATCATACAAAGCTTTATTTGGAAATCTTTTTTCTAATGGCAGCCAATCTATTAATTTAAAATTGTATGTTATATATAATTGAAAACATATTTTTACAGTAGGTATATCAAATCAATTGAAGTAAATTAATGTTTCATTTGAAGGATGTAAGGGTCTTTCGGACAAACAAAACATTTGTAATTACATTTATTTTAAATATACAAATAGAAGCAGGGGGGAGGCCCCCTCTTTCCCCCCCCGTAGATTCAGCCCTGCTACTCCCCCTGTTGCACATCCAGAACTTTCCTGTAGAACTGAAATGATAAATTGCATGCATTCATGTGTAATTCCTCAATAAGATATTTGTGTCTTTTCAGCAGATTTTGCTCCATATTTTACACTTTTTTTCTTTTTTAAACAGCACTGACCACCTTTTCTTTCATTTTAATCCAAGGTGTCCTCTGATAGAGTTTGTGTATCTCCATAGCAGCAGCAGCAGCATTGACTAGAGCAAGCGTTTGCGAAACGAAAATGCTTATTAGTCAAACAGTCCCCATCGGAATAATGCCACGGTCAGCCAGCGGTGAGGGATAACTCTGCACAGATGACACACTGGAGCTTATTCAGTTGGGGATCTGCTTTAGTACAGCATGCACAAACATGATGTATGGACACACAAGCCGAGAAGCATCATGGGACCATGCAGCGGTGGAAGAGCCGTGGATGAGTTAGTGTTGCGAGAGCAGGGCTTGCATAAAATATGTTCTTCAAAACAATGACAGTGTGTTCTACTTTCTACTTAATGATCCATTTGTTCCTTCAACCTTGTTTTAGGCCAGTTGGAAAAAAGTAAAGCCATCAAAATAGTAAAGGATTGATCAATTATACCTTTAGATTTTTATTTTAAAGATTTCCTTCTGATCGTAAGGGAGGGAAACGTATTCCTAAATCATAATTAGAATGTCTAGATTCATTGGTAAAGTTAAATATAATAATCAATAGATCTTTTTATTTGATCTTATTTACTTTTGTATCATCCACTTTCGAGGTTATAAGATTTTTTTTGGAGTGTTTATGGCACCAGTGGGTCGTTTTTTTTACAGTAGGCTGACAGGAAAGGGGATAAGAGAGAAAGAAAGATGCGGCTCAATTAGACCACAGAATGCGGTGGCCCTGAAGTGCAAACTGCAACTTCTACAAATCTAAAACACAACTACATTAAGGAAAAACAAACTACATAAAAGCAAACTACACTACATTAAGGAAAACATACTTACATTAACCTACCCGAAAAGGTAGGTACCAGTGGGGAAACATGAGACCTGCCGATTGAAAGGTAAGCTGTTGTTGACCCCTGAATCCGTAGTCATTCTGGAAAACATGGCTGCCGCAAACTGAAATCGCTGATTAGTCTTGAGCATATCCGTATCACCTCGCAAAATATGTCCAGATTCAAAATATTCCTGATGACGGCAGCTATGTTTGGGGCGCCGACAATATCCATGTTTTCAAAAGCCGCAGCAGGCAGAATGACTTCAGGTTCCGAGGGTCAAACGGGCTTTTTTCTGTGGCCGGTCTCCGCCAGTCAATGCGATGACTTTTGTTGTACGCTAAGACGCCATTTTAGGTGTAAAAGGTGTAGTGTAAAACAACCCAGCATAGCTAAACGAAAGGACTAAAGGCCTGTTTACATAGCAGCCTGTCCAAGAGATAAGTCATTACAGTTAACATAAGCCTGAAAACAGGCGGATTTAGGAAAAATCGGTTCCACCAGTCACGTGGCGACATTTGTTGCTAAGACGCCATTTTAGGTGTGAAAAGGTGTAGTGTACGCCATGCGGGGTAAACAATTGACGACCGATTGTTTGGGATTTGAGAGGATTCGAATGGATAAAGTGTAACTCAAAGGCTTCCTGTTGGGTTTATATCCTGGCATTGACCTTTCTGCAGACAGTTTTCAGATTCTTTCTGTAATTTTTTTTTGTTTTTTGTCTGGGTCCTCCGGTTATTTAATGCAATGCAAATGTTCCTTAGTTGTGCATAACATGGTATTTGTGTTTGTCTGTGTTACTCTTGCATGGCCAGCCAAATTGTCCAGGGCGTACCCAGCTATTGACTGCTGGATAGAGACGCCAGCCCCGCCTCAAGCCTGGCTGGAGTGACTGGCGATGTAGAAGGCGGATTGGAGTAAAAAAAACAGGCTCTATTCACTTTTTTCCCCATTAATGTCGGGTTGTTTTTTCCCCTCCCTATCAAATTGTTAGCGATAAGTCGTTACCACGGATGAGCATAATTGTTAATGGTCCTGCATGCAACAAACAACCAACCTTTAACCCTTTTAGCTTTATTGCATTTCTTTTCAACTCTAAAATCAGAATCTTGTCCGACGATGAATCCCCCGGATTCAAATCTAAACTGGAAAATCAAATAAGATCCAGTTTGCATCATAAAAATAACACAAAACACTTGATTTGAATCAGAAGTGATTTAAAACTTGTCATCCCTGTTAGATCTTTCCTAAGCATTATACATTTTCTTTCTCAATAATAAATAAATTGAACTGATTGAATAAAGGTTGAATGAAAAAAACATCAATTTGATAATATAATTGAAAGTGAATTAATACAGATAACATAGGTGGTTTGATATTTCTCTTTGAGTGGAAAGAAAAAGAAAAGAACCCTAAATCCTCCTACTGTGATGAGATTGGGCCTCAACAGAGTCATATCCAATCTGACTTTCATTGCCAGGACCCTTCAGCTTCAATAGGAATAGGTATGTCAAAGCACCATATATTTAGGTGCTGTGTACGGGCAGGGGAAAAATCAATTTCCCACTCATCTTGATAATTGATCTTTTGTTCTGAGAGTCCTGGAAAAATGGCATGCCAAGCCTGTCAATTCAAGCAGCTTGCTGACTGTCCAGCAGCAAGTCTGTTTAGTTTACTGCGTGGCATATCTAAGTTGCACACATGTTAAACACATGTTTACTTTTTTGACATTTAGGAAAAATCTATGAGCTACGCAAAAAATGTTCATTACACTATCTTAATCAAAATAATTATAGGGCAATTAGAGTTTATTGCTTCTGTACGGAAGAGGATTAGGCCCAGTGGAAAAAAAAAAATAAAAACGTTAACTGATTTTTAAATTTTATTTTAGTTTAGTATGGGAAAAAGTCAGAATCCTACTTTTTTTCAGAATTCTGACTTTTAATCCCAGAATTCTGACTTTTTTTATTGTCAGAATTCAGTCAGAATTCTGAGATTACAGTCAGAATTCTGAGATTACAGTCAGAATTCTGAGATTAAAAAGTCAGAATTCTGAGAAAAAAGTCAGAATTCAAGAGATTAAAAGTCAGAATTCTGAGATTAAAGTCAGAATTCTGACTTTAATCCCAGAATTCTGACTTTTTTATTGTCAGAATTCAGTCAGAATTCTGAGATTACAGTCAGAATTCTGAGATTACAGTCAGAATTCTGAGATTAAAGTCAGAATTCTGAGAAAAAAGTCAGAATTCTGAGTGATTTAGAAGTCAGAATTCTGAGAAAAAAAGTCAGAATTCTGAGATTAAAGTCAGAATTCTGAGAAAAAGTCAGAATTCTGAGAAAAAAGTCAGAATTCTGAGATTAAAATCAGAATTCTGAGAAAAAAGTCAGAATTCTGAGAAAAAGTCAGGAATCAGAATCAGAATTCTGAGAAAAAAGGCAGAATTCTGAGAAAAAAGGCAGAATTCTGACATTTTTCCCATGCTCCCGGTGGTTGGAACATTTATTCCATTCTGGATTCTTGTGAGTGTAGTCTTTGTTCACTTCACAATAAAAAGAAATAAATAAACAAAACAGTTTTGAAAACTTCGGTTTTCATTCTTTTCCTGCTTTGTGTGTCAACTTTCATGGTTGCTAAGCCGACAGACCTTACGGCAGTAAAACCCAGCGAAGGGTAGACCCGGTCGAATTCACAGCCAAAAACTCTTCCAGTCTCCTTATTTTCAAGGACTTCGGAAGGATCCAGTCTAGGTAGACCGCGTCCTTGGAGGATGCAGCCCAGGATTTCAAACAGAGCCTATATTTGGGCAAAAATGGCCGCTCCTAGACTCAATGATTGCAACGAAAATTATAGTTTTTATTTTTTTACTCATTAACGCTAAATTCATTAAATAACTGCATTAGTTTTATGTATGGATAATGATCCATTGATTATTCATTGCTGACCGGACTTTTCCTTAAAATAATTGTGCTTTTTTCACAATATGTCCAAGATGGCTTGGTAGTACTTCTTTTAATAAAAATAATTCTCAGGCCCCGTCCCACACGTAAGTCAAACCCTGGCCTAAACGCTATTAAAAATTTTTCACCAAAACCAGCCTCTCATCCATCACGAAGCCGGGCGTTTCGGGGTCTGTAAACGATCTTTTTTTTATTCAGCCTTCAGAGTGGGAAGATTTTGAAACGCCGTTTTCGCATTTCCATCTTTAAGCTCTAACTGCATTTTTTTTTCTTACACGCATGCGTCATAGCGTCGCCGCTCTAAACACACATGCGCGACACAGTATCACAACAACAATGGCGCCGTTGCTGCTAATGCTACTCACCCTGCTGTCGGGCTTACAACAGAATCTTCTTCTTCTGGAATATCTCCAGGAAGAACAGAGCAATATCGACCACATAGTTCATCACCTGAATTTGACTGAACCACCAAAATGGACCAAGAGGGCAACCATGTATAAATATTAGTGCATGCCCCACATTTCATCGCTTATTTTTGCTTTGGCACCACAAAGCGCACTTACAGGCCTGGCATACATTTTGCAGCGTTTTCATGCATTCGTGTGGACGATCACATTTATTTTACATCTCGGCTTTTACGGCAAACGTTCTGGAAAATATTAGCGTTTAGTGTTAAGTTTTGACTTCGTGTGGACGGGGCCTCACTTGACTACATCTCTTTGTATTGACTCAGGTTATGTGTTTAATATTAATTTCTCTCTGACAGCGTGTTTAAATGTGTGTAAAAACAAATAAAAGCCTAAGTAGAAGAAATCTGTAACAGGGCAATGCTTCCCCCCCCCCACAGCATGGTTTCTATAAATGTGGATGAAACACTTTCTAATATTAAAGCAGGGACGAGTTCGTGTTCTTCACTGATTTAATTCCTCCTCTCTGCTCGGCAGCCTCAGACACCTCGTCATTAGCCTGTAAACCTTCTCAAAATAAATCCAATCTCATAAATCTACCTCTGAAGGAATCTGATACTTTTTAAAAAGTGACAGCCACTGACCTTGAGATTTATTTTTGTCACACCAGAAACTGTCTCCCTCAGCAACGAGAGATGTGCCTGTCCAGATGGTTTTGTGTGGCATCGTCTTGCTAATTGTCAGTGATGCCATCAAAGGGATGCAGCAGACCTGACAAGTTAGCTGATGAGCAATAAGAAGAGTATGAGGGGCGAAATCAGAGCCAAAAACATGTGACAGTTATTTTGTGCAGCCTACCTATGCTTTTAAGCACACTAAATCCTTTGGCCTCCTTTGTTTCCTGCATTTTCTGCAGAATATAATAGGAAGAACAATGTTTTAGTAGTTTTAAATGCTGAATTTATCATTCGCATTATGCTCAAGATAGATCCAATGACACATAAGAAGAAAAAATCTGTACTACCCTGTTGTATTAAACATCTAATAACACCTTACATGATTCCTCCAGCTATTACCTGTCTGCTTTCCTTTCAAAGCTGAATAGGCTGCAGCCCAGAGGAGCAGCGGAGTGTCTCCTGTGACTCTACAACATGCAAGACAAAACATATGACACATGGGATGATCCTGACCCAAGACTGACATGTGCTAAAGAACATTATAGTCATTGCTTGGATAAAGGTCACATTGACTTCTGTTATAAATTGAAGAGGACAGCTCCAGCATACATGGAGTGTCAAGTGTGAGGAGGTCTGAAAGAAAATCCCTGGGATGTTTCAGGACACACGCTCGTTCACGGCGGAAGGATAAAAGTGTCTGCGTCTCGCTCTCACTTGTGATTAGCACACTTAATCATCACGTTGGAGGAGAAGTCCAAGATAAGTTCATCACTTAATATAGATTGCAGGAAGCGGGATTTAGATAGGTTGTCTAGATTTAATTTAACATTTAAGGAAATACGTTATACCTGAAGTTCAGTTTAACCCCCTTTGTTGTCTTCCACTCATTTGAGATTGGGTTGTAGGGTTACAGATACAGAATGTTTTTATGCATTTGAATCTCAAAGAAATGCATCAAACCATTTTATTTTTCTGCATAATAAATATATAAAATTGTTTTTAATCGCTTTAGTTGTCTCATGGCTTAAAACACCTCAAATCATATCATGGGGATCATTAAAAGTGTTTTTTAGTGGTGATAATTGCTGCAATTTTTGTTTTTTTGAATTTTTTGTTTTCTAATTTCATTAACTGTACAGATTGATCTTCTTAAATTATTTTATGGTGCACGTCGTTTTATTAAAGCTTTTATACACTGGATAAAAAAGAAATCTAGATAAGTCATTTTTTCTTAAAATTAGTGTATTTTTCTTGGATTGAGGAGGTAAAAGAGACATCTTGCCAATGGAACAAGACAATTTATACTTAAAATAAGAAAACTCAATTGCATTGTCTTATTTTAAGTGCATATTATCTAATTATCTCATTTTAAGACTAATAATACTCATTATATTGGCAAACCATCTCAATTACCTACTCAAATTAGGGGTAAAAACACTTAATTTAAGCGTTTTTTTGTTATTTCTAGATCGTTTTTACAGTGTATAATAGGCCTGCTTTCTTTAACTAAAGCCTTTTTTCTACTGAAATTAGTGGGTTAACACGGGTTTTTAGGAAAGACAGATTAGACTCCTTTAGTGCACTGGAAAAAATCGAAATCTAAAAGTAATTTTTTCTTAAAATTAGTGCATTTTTTCTTGGACTTAGGTGGTTAAAGAGACATCTTGCCAATGGAACAAGACAATTTATACTTAAAATAAGGAAACACAATTGCATTGTCTTATTATAAGTCATATTATCTAATTATCTTATTTTAAGAATAAAAAGCCATACTCATTCCATTGGCAAACTATCTCATTTACTTCCTCAAATTAAGGGTAAATACACTTAATTTAAGAAATGCTCACTTATTTCTAGATCGTTTTTCCAGTGTGTATTGACATCTCTATTTTATTTTATTTTAATTACTGTAGGCAGAAGTGTCAATTATCTATAAATACTTACTGTAATTGTACTAGTTGTCTTTTTTCTGTATCTGCACTGCAAAAATAATATGAAATTAAGTAAAATGTCTTAAATCAAGTGTATCTACCCTTAATTTGAGAGCAGCAAGTAAATAAGATAGTTTGCCAATGGAATGAGTATTTTAACACTTAAATTAAAGCTACAGTGTGTAATTTTCAGTGACATCTAACGTCCAGACTGCAGACTGCAGCAACATAAACATCTCCCCCACCACAGCTTCTCCATACCTGTAACTATATATCAGCTGGCATACGTTGGGAAATTTTGAGCATGCTCTAATTTTTCTCGACGTACTCGCTGTATGTTGATGTCTTCAGCGTACTTCAGCGTGCTCAAGACTTAAACAAAACATACCCATAACTTATCCAATGTATGCCAGTTTTGTTTTTTGTATGTCAGGCAAACACTGGTCTAAATTGTCAAGGTGTGACAGGGGCTTTAGACTCGGCTTATCGGTCAAATGGAAAAAGCCAAAACCTGATTGTTAGCGGGTTAACCCGGTTTTCAGCACAAAAGCGGCTTTAGAAACAAGCTCCCAGTTTCCCAGTCAGAACTTTGACATGAAGGATGTTCTTGTCATATTTCCAAACTTCAAACTCTGATAATCCAAATTTAGAGTGTGAAAAAAATAACACAATAAGTCATGTGGGTTTCATACTAAATAAAAACACCAGCAGGGTTTGCTAATGGAGCTAACCTTTTAATGGAAGCTTACTACACAAACTTCAACGCCGACCCTTATAGAGCAGCGGGTGTTCATCAAAGCAATGTTGCTCTTTATAGCTAATGAATAAATCCACAGTTTCAGCTCTTCTTTTACAGAAAAAAAAATATTTACATATTCATTGGAGGCTTGAGAGTCTTTTGACTAAGAATACCAGCAGCAACAGTAAGCAGAAGAGCAGACTTTTTTTTTTTTTGCTTACAAATACAAAGGGAAATGACTTGAAAGGAAATAAGCAAATGAATGCAATGCCTCATTAGGCGGGTTTTATTTGACCGTGGCCAATTAGAGAGCATCTGTAATTTAAAACAGTCAACCTAAAAAAAGCCTCCACAAAAGAATACATTTCTCTCATGGGACGCTCGCCTTGTTTTCAGTCAAATTATTTTCCCACCAGTGACATTTTCTATTTGAGTGCATATAAATAATACACAGGGGGGATGCAAAAGTTTGGAGTTTGTGCTTTTAGATAAAAGCATTTGGTCTGAGGGGTTTCATGCAGGTCAAGGATGCACGCTACAGCTGATCAGCCTCGCTTGTTGATCTGTTTATTTAT